>JAODAL010003279.1:0-177107 GCA_025379985.1 Phyllomedusa bahiana
CCTCTCTCAGAAGCAAAAGGGTTAAATGATGAGGTTAGAGATCAGGTTTTTAATAGTGTGTATAGAGGTTAAGAGTTAGATTAATAAAATTTTACGTTTTAGTGTTTAACAGATAGAGAACTGATAGAGTTTAAGTTTGCCTATGGCAAAATAGTAAATATAGTGATCAAAAGTCACTCTTTGTTCTCTTGCGAGATTCCCAATTTTTTGGAGATTATGTATTAAAGAGGAGCTCGCTGGTCGGGACCTGCCATCCGCTCTGGACGAACTGATTCGGTTGGCCACCCGAATTGACATACGGCTTGCCGAGAGACAACAAGAGCTCCACCTCCAACGGGAGGTCACCCGACCACACCGGCTACCTCGTTGGCTCCCGTTTTCCAACGACCTCCACTTCCTCCGCCAATGGTTCCTGAGGATGAACCCATGCAGGTCGAGAGAGCCCACCTTACCCAGGAGGACCGCTCGCAGTGTCGTCAGAGGCAGCTGTGCTTCTACTGTGGTGGTTCGGGCCACTTCATTGGGGACTGTCCGGTGCGCCCGGGAAACTCTCGCACCTAGGGCTCGCGGGAGAGGCATCCCTAGGTGTCAGTGCGGCCTCTCCCCGTCTGACCATTCCCGTACTGTGGAGTTTCGCCGGACAGCACCTTTCAAGCTACCGTCTTCCTTGATTCGTGGTCCGCTGGAAATTTTGTCAGCCACGCGCTGGTGTCCAAATTTCATCTCCTGGTGACCCCTTTGCAGAAACCCATGTTCGTCTCCTCTGTCAGTAGCGAATGCCTAAAGGACGCTACTCGGTTCTGCACTGCGCCCCTCACCTTGCAGATAGGCGCCCTACACAAGGAGACTCTGAGACTTCTCGTTCTGCCTCGCTCCTCTTCTGAAATTCTCCTGGGCCTCCCTTGGTTGCAAGAGCATGCCCTGACCTTAGACTGGAACACGGGCGAAATTATCCGTTGGGGTTCCGCGTGCCACTCGCGATGCCTTTCTGTACTCTGTCCAGCTCTACCGCCCACCGCTGTAAAGCCTACGAAGCCTCTGCCGAGTCTGCCCACTCCTTACCAGGATCTAGCCGACGTCTTTTCCGAAAGACAGGCCGAAACTCTTCCCTGCACCGGCCGTTCGACTGTCCTATTGACCTGCAACCTGGTAGTACTCCTCCCCGAGGCAGAGTCTACCCTCTTTCTGTCCCGGAGACTAAGGCGATGTCGGAATATGTCCAGGAGAACCTCCATAAAGGCTTTATACGCAAGTCTTCCTCGCCTGCGGAGCATACAACTTGATTCGTATCCGTGAAGGTGACGAATGGAAGACGGCCTTTAATACCCGAGATGGCCACTTTGAATATCTCATCATGCCATTCGGCCTTTGCAACGCTCCGGCGGTGTTCCAGAACTTCGTCAACGAGATCTTCCACGATCTTCTCTACGTCTGTGTTATTGTCTACCTGGACAACATTTTAATCTTCTCTCCGGATCTAGAGACTAACCGCCACCAGTTATATGCCAAACTGGAGAAATGCCCAAGAAGCCTTTGATCGCCTAAAAATCAGCATTTGCTTCAGCTCCTGTTCTGTCTCGCCCGGACCCGCAGCGTCCGTTTGTCCTAGAAGTGGACGCTTTTTCAGTAGGTGCAGGCGCTGTCCTCCTTCAGAAGTCCTCCTCTGGGAGACTGCCTACTTACGGCTTCTTTTCCAAAACCTTCACCCCAGCCAAAAAAAATTACACGATCGGTGATCGCGAACTCTTGGCCATTAAGTTGGCCCTAGAAGAATGGCGGCATTTGCTGGAGGGGGCTCGCCACCCCATCAATATCTTCACCGATCATAAAAATCTTCTTTATCTTCAGTCTGCTCAACGACTGAATCCTCGACAAGCCAGGTGGTCGCTCTTTTTTCGCCCGCTTTGATTTTCGCCTTCACTTTCGGCCAGCTGGGAAGAACGTCAAAGCGGACGCCCTCTCTAGATCCTCGGACACAGTGGGCCTGGAGCCGCCTCTGCAGCACATAATTCCTCCAGAACGACTCCTCACGGCGGCCCCCGTGGACCTTCTACATCTACCTCCTGGGAAGACCTACATACGCCCTGCTTTGCGGCCTCGAATCCTGAAATGGGGACATTTCTCACGAACAGCTGGTCATCCTAGAGTACACAAGTCCCTGCAATTAATCTCTAGTTACTATTGGTGGCCCACCCTCGCTCAAGATGTTAGAGACTTTGTCCTGGCTTGCACCTCCTGGGCCCGTAATAAGGTTCCTCGTCTCAGACCCGCGGGTCTGCTTCAGCCTCTCCCGGTGCCTGAAAGACCTTGCTCCCATGTAGCCATGGACTTTGTTACTGACCTCCCGGCCTCCTCTGGAAACATGGTCATTTGGGTGGTGACTGATAGATTCTCAAAGATGGCTCACTTTGTTCCTCTGCCCGGGTTACCTTCTGCCCCCCACCTGGCCCAGCACTTCTTTCACCACATTTTTCGGCTACACGGTCCCCCATTGCATATCGTCTCGGATAGGGGGGTCCAGTTTGTGTCGAGATTCTGGCAGGCTCTGTGTGGTCAGTTGCAGCTTCAGCTAGACTTCTCGTCTGCATACCACCCTCAAACTAACGGGCAGGTAGTTAAGAGGGTTAACCAAGTTTTAGGTACCTACCTACAACATTTTATATCCGCCCGTCAGGATAACTGGTCTGACCTCCTCCCCTGGGCGGAATACTCGTATAATTCCCTAGACTCGGAATCCACTGGATCCTCTCCCTTTTTTGTTGTGTTTGGGCTACATCCCCGCCCGCCTCTCCCTCTGGCTACCTCCTGTCACGTTCCTGCCGTGGATGCCCAAGTACGTGACATCAAGGCACTCTGGCAAGTCACACGACAGGCCCTTCTACGGGCCTGCGCTCGCACCAAAGTCCAGGCCGACAGGTACCATAGACCTCCGCCCCTATTTAAGCCAGGTGATAGAGTTTGGTTGTCCGCTAAATATATTCGTTTCAAGGTGCCCAGTTATAAGTTAGGCCCTAAGTATTTGGGCCCTTTTGTTGTTCTTCGGCAACTGACCCCTGTGTCCTACAAGCTCCGCTTGCCTCCTACTCTGCGAATCCCGAACTCCTTCCATGTTTCTCTCCTCAAACCGGTGGTGCTGAGCTGCTTCTCCCGTGGATCTGTTTCACCTTCTCCTGTGGCCAACTCTGATAACATCTTTGAGATCAAGGAGGTGCTGGCGGAAAAAACAGTGAGGGGGAAGCGGTTGTTTCTTATTGACTGGAAGGGGTTCGGGCCAGAGGAGCGTTCATGGGAACCTGAGGCCAATCTGTCGTCTGACCTCCTCTCCAAATTCCGTAAAAAGAGGGGGAGACCTTAAGAGGGGGGTACTGTCATGGGGGCTGGCGCGGGTGCCGTCGCCCCCCCGCGGCCGCCCCCCTGCCCGCAGGGGGTCCGGCGCGGGTGCCGCAGCCGCCCATGATCATCCCCCTGCGGCCCGGGCTCTGGCGCCAGTTTACTTACCCGTCCACGCTCCTGTGCTCCCTGCTCCTGCCTGTGCCAGCTGCCATGCGCGTACCCGCTGCTTAGGGCGTGCATGCGACGGCTGGTCTGGATTTAAAGGGCCAGCGCGCTGGTAACTTGTCAATTGCCATCCGCTGGTCCTATATATTACACTCTCTGCCAGATTGTTGGTGTGCGTTCAGTGTCTTTAGAGAGTGTTGGAGTTCTGTATTGATCACCCATGTACCAGTCCGTTCCGCTACGTTTCCTGACCTTGCCTGTTTGCCGCCCGTCCTGACCTTCTGCCTGTCCCCGACTACGTCTCTGGATTACGATTCTGTACCACGCATTACCCCGGCTGCCATCGCAAGCAAGTTACGTCAGGGGTAGTGACCTGGTAGCCTCACGCCGCAGCAAGTCCATCCCGGTTTGCGGCGGGCTCTGGTGAATACCGGGGGCTACTTAGACTCTGCTCCCTGGCATGGCTTAACTATCATCGCTTGCGGTGGTCCAGCGAATCCACCAAACCCTTACATGTACATTGTGCGGGTGCCGTATTATCCTCAGGATCTAGAAAGAGTAGGCAAGTTTTGGGGTATGACACCACATTTTGTCATTAAGGAACCTAAGAACCTGCTGCCTGAAACCCTGTATCATGGGACAAGTCCACAACAAGTAAAAGAAAGCACCAGAGGAGGACCAGCATTTCAGGCAAATATTTCGGATTTCCAGAGGGAATTTATGGAGTCTAGAAGTAGTGTAGTACGCCCAATGAAGGATATATAGCTGAGCAGTCCGCTCGCCATATTTTGGGGAGAGTTTAACTTTTTTCATTTCAAATGGCAACAGTATGCGTAAAAAAAGACAGGACAATTGCTTTATGTGTGAAATTTTACAAGGTAAGTAAAATTGCAAAACAAAATGAACCTATGACACATGTAGTCCGTGTGATGTGTAAAATCACGAGGAATACATGTGTGTAAATTTCGTGTGCTTTAGAGCATCTTTTTTACGCTGTGTGAATATAATCTAACACCCAAGCCTTCACACCTATAACAGAACATTTTAGGACTGACTCTGTGAGCCTGGAGACAATCAAGCATTTTTATCAGTCATAGAAGGGACCCTTTATAAGTCTGCAAAAGTGGTGCAAATTGTGCCAAACCAGTGTTCACAGCATAATAATCTGTCATAACTAGCTACACTTATCTTTTTAACCACCACCCAGCAAGAATACAGCTATGCAAATGTTTAGTGCTCATTCGTATCAAATCTGTGGCAACTATCTGTCATGTCTATTTTTGTACCATAGTTTGTCTTGTGTAGAAACTGGACTCGAGGTCCCATGGACATCTGGTTGCCTCTTGCTATTGTCGATGGGCAATGGACATCAAATCATGGCAAGAAGTATGTTGATGTGAAGGAAAGTAAACCTGTAGCAACTAACACCCAGAATAAGTAAAGCATGTACTACAATTTTTTTCCATCATATTAAGCATACATAAAACTTTTATGACAGAAAGCTCTAACACCATGATCACCCTCCCCTAGAATAGCTATTCTTCCCAAAATTTTACCCAGAGTACCACACCACAACAGATGTGCAAAGTGAGTGCATCAAACATCAGCCTGACCACAGCTACTTCCTGGAAGAGGGAAACTAGTAGAAAGTGTATGGCTGCCACGGAGTCACGTGACTGTAATATGACACGTAAATCTACTGTATAGGTATTGTGGCAGTCACATGTTTCTGCCACTAGAGGGTTTGCAGCCGGAGATCTGCAAGCAACACGCCACCAAGGTTACCTGGCATTGGTGGAGTAGGAGCCAGCCATATGAGTTGTCAGCCACAGTAAGCTGTTTGCAACTGTGTGTACTTAATTTGGCTTTTCAGCTGTTTCTGGGTCGGCTCTTATTGGGAGTAGACAACGCGTTGGGTGGGGGTCTACTCCCCGTGTTCCAGGCCAGGTCTTGGACACATCTCTGGAGGCTTATAAAATCCTAGGACTACAGGTGTACAGGGTGTGTGGTTTGCTTCCTGACAGTGGAGCAGCAAGAGAGCTGAGGAGAGGCTCTTACCCCTGGACTTGAGGAAAGGCTTGAGGAAAACCTAGAGTGTACAGGGACTGTACAGTATTGATGGGAACTGGATGGTAGGTCCAGACCACAGATTAGAGAGGGACTCCTAATCCTGGTGTCGGTGTGCCAATACCGCTTACGAAAGACGGCGATCCCGTGAGCAAAGTACCCCCAGGACGGCCCAGGAGGGCGTCCAGATGTAAGTGAGGCGTCACAGTATGTTCACACTATGTATTTTGAAGAGTTAATTTACTGTTCAAAATCCGCTTAAAAAAATGCCCGAGGTGGCAAGGTGGTAAACAGGGTATACATAGGCCCCAGAGTTCTTGCTCAGGTATGGCGAGACTAAGACATGTCACCGAGAGACCTGGCCTCGGTGAGGTAGAAGCCATCACTTAGGTTGTGTCAGCTGCATTAGGCGGTTGGCACATGTTTATCCAAGTAGTTTAGCTGTGGAAACACAGCTTAGTCCGGGTCCGGCTTTTACCGGGAGCAGTCAAAGAGTTGGGTGGGTGGCTGCTCCCCCATGTTCCAGTGCCAGGTTTTTGTCTGGCTATATAAGTCAGCTAGTCAGCTGACTGGGGGGTGTGTCTACAGTTACAGGCCAGGAAGCTGGGCCTGAGAGGCTACACCACAAGCTCCAACTACAAGTCAGTAGTAAGGACTACTTTTGTTTAGTTAGTGCTCAGACGAGCAGGAGTTTTATTTTGTGTATATTTGTGTTGACATTCGTTTTGGCTGCCATCTACTAAATAAACGCCGGACAAGAACCGTGCTTCCACTACAAGGCTGTCTGTGTCTCCATTTGCCCTGGGACTTTGCTGTACCACCGAGCTTACCCCCTTACAAGTTGGTGGAGGATGCGGGCATACGTTTAAGAGACTGTACTCTTGTGGAGACTTACACCCGTTTAACGGACAGTTGCTGAAATCCCATGTCCTGGGTAAAAGCGGCCACAGTGTCAAAAGCAGAGATGGCGAGCATGGAGGAACTAATAAAACAGCTGGTGCAGTCAAACCTCCACCTGCAACAAGCCTTTACTGCGCAGCAAGAAACGAACGCACAGCAACGACGTGTGCATGAGGAAGCCATAAAGGCGCAAAGTGAAACCAACCTTCTGTTGGCGCAGGTTCACCAGAGAGCGGCTAAGGAGCAGCAACAGGTGAACCAGTCCCTGCAACAGAAGATACAAGCCTTGGCAGAAAGACAAGGGGTGACTCAGGGGTTGCAGACGGCACCCCGACAGCTCGTGCAGAGCGCGCTCAGGAAAATGACGGCAGAGGATGACGTCGAGGCCTATCTGTGCACGTTCGAGAGGATCGCTGAGAGGGAGCAACTACCCCAAGACCAGTGGGCGGATGTGCTGGCCCCCTTTCTGACGGGAGAACCCCAGAAGGCATACTTTGATTTACAGGTCCAGGATGCCAAAGTCTATACCAAGCTCCGGGGAGAGATCCTGGCTTGGCTCAGAGTAACCTTGGCTGTTCGGGCACAGCGTGTGTACTCCTGGGAGTACAACCCGAAAAAACCTGCGCGGTCACAGATATATGACCTGTTCCATCTGATAAGCAAGTGGCTGCAGCCGGAGGAGCGGACGTCCGCACAGATCGTCGAACGGGTGGTGTGTGACCACTTTATACGTGCCCTGCCGGTGAGGATTCAATGCTGCCTAGGATACACCGATCCAAAAAGCGTGGATGAGCTGGTGTCCGTCGTGGAGCGTTTTACCGCCACAGAGGACTTCCTACAGGACTTGCATGCCCCAGGGAACCAGAGAAGACCATCAGCTGGTAAGACTGTTCCTATTACTAGGGGGGCGAGACTGTACGGCAAGGAGGGTGGCGCGCTGTCAGAACGCACCGGTAAACGGATGCCAAGTCCCAAAAAGGACTCTACTACTAGGCCCCATGGCCATGTAGTCTGCTGGCGCTGCCAGGGTCTGGGACATGTGGCTGCTAACTGCCCACTTCAAAATGAGCCTATGGATTGTGACTTGGGAAGGCGCAGGTCGTATTATGCCAGGCCTGCTTACGCTGCCCAAAGGGACAATATGGGTGACCGGCAGGTGTGCCCTGTCAAAGTGGAGGGTCATCCGGTAACGGCTCTTATGGACTCGGGGAGTCTAGTGACTTTAGTCCAAGCCAGTCTGGTACCTGCGACTAAAATCCAGACTCGCTGCTTGGGCGTTATATGTATTCATGGGGACATTAAGGACTATCCCACGGCCATGGTCACGGTGGAGACTCCCTGTGGGTCAGTGAGCCATGAAGTGGGTGTAGTGCAAGGACTTGCGTACCAAGTTATTGTGGGACGGGATTTCCCATTGTTTTGGAACATGTGGGAAAACAAGCAGAGCAGGGTATGTAAATCACGAAATACGTTTAATGTGTGTAACCCTGTCACGTCAAGCGTGCCCCCTGAAGTGGGAGATTTTCCTCTGGAGGTCCTGGCAGGGGACTCAGATGAAACTCCCCCTGAGATAGAGTTCTCGAGTTTGCAAATTGCCAGGGGAAACTTTGGTACCGAGCAATTAAGGGATCCTAATTTAGTGAATGCCTTTAAAAATGTGAAGGTTATCAATGGCGTCCTCCAAGACCCTGACACTGAGTTGGGGTATCCCCATTTTGCAGTCCAAAATGACCTCCTGTATAGAATAAAAAAGACTCCGACTGAGGTCATAGAGCAGCTGGTGGTGCCACAATCACATATTCGCTCGGTATTGGAGCTAGGTCATTCCCATGTGTTGGGTGGGCACCTAGGGGTGGAAAAAAACCGGGAACGTATAGAGCGGAATTTTTTCTGGCCAGGGATTTATAGGGCCATAGAGGACTTCTGCCAGTCCTGTCCAGATTGCCAAATTAATGCCCCACGGCCACAATTCCGTAATCCACTGGTTCCACTACCCATAATTGAGGTCCCGTTCGAACGTATCGCCATGGACCTAGTAGGCCCACTCCCAAAGTCGGCAAGGGGTCACCAGCACATATTAGTCGTGCTGGATTATGCCACCCGATACCCAGAAGCCATCCCTCTTAGAAATACGTCATCTAAAGTCATTGCACGCGAACTGTTTCAGATGTTCACCAGAACCGGCATCCCTAAGGAGATCTTGACAGACCAAGGGTCCCCCTTTATGTCAAAAATTACCAAGGAGCTATGTCGGCTCCTGAACATCACCCATCTGCGTACGTCCGTGTACCATCCTCAGACGGATGGCCTGGTAGAACGCTTCAACCGAACTCTAAAAGGGATGTTAAAAAAGGTAGTGGACAAAGATGGGAAGGACTGGGACCGTCTGCTACCATACTTAATGTTTTCCATCCGAGAGGTCCCGCAGGCGTCCACGGGTTTCTCCCCGTTTGAACTGCTGTATGGTAGGCATCCCAGGGGGCTATTAGACATGGCTAAGGAAACCTGGGAACAGGAGCAAACCCCACACCGCAGTGTTATTGACCACATAGCGGATATGCAGGACAGGATTGCGGCAGTTATGCCAATTGTAAAAGAACACATGCAGCAAGCTCATGAAGCACAGGCCAGAATATACAATAGGTCTGCAAGGGTCAGGTCATTTAAACCAGGTGATCGTGTGTTGGTTTTAGTGCCGACCGTAGAGAGTAAATTCCTCGCTAAGTGGCAAGGTCCCTATGAGGTCAGGGAAAAAGTAAGCGAGGTAAATTACAAGGTATACCAGCCAGGGAAAAGAAAGCCCTTACAAATTTACCATATCAACCTACTAAAACCCTGGAAGGACAGAGAGGTTCTTACAGCAGAAAGGGTGGCCAAGAAAGTACCCAGCACTGAGTTACCCGAGGTCCGTATATCACAGTCATTGTCAGCAGTTCAGATACAAGAGGTCAGAGAGTTCCTGCAGAGGAATAGAGAGACCTTCTCAGAAGTATCAGGTAGGACAAATATTATCGAGCATGACATTGTGACAGACCCCGGCCAAAAGGTGAGGCTAAGGCCATATCATGTGCCAGAAGCTCAGAGGAAGGCTATCTCAGAGGAGGTACAGAAAATGTTATCCTTGGGAGTTATAGAGAGGTCAAAAAGTGGCTGGTCAAGTCCAATAGTCCTTATCCCTAAACCTGATGGCACTCTCAGGTTTTGTAATGACTTCCGGAGGTTAAATGAGGTGTCAAAGTTCGACGCCTATCCCATGCCAAGGGTGGACGAATTGATTGAACGGCTGGGCCCTGCAAGATATATTACCACCCTTGACCTGACCAAAGGGTACTGGCAGGTGCCACTCACCAAGGAGGCAAGAGAAAAGACCGCTTTTTCTACGCCTGATGGCCATTTTCAGTACATAGTACTCCCTTTTGGCCTGCATGGGGCCCCAGCCACTTTTCAAAGACTTATGGATATAATCCTACAGCCCCATCGAGCATATACAGCAGCCTACTTAGACGATGTGGTCATCTTTAGCACAGACTGGGAATCACATCTACATAAGGTCCAGGCAGTGGTAGACTCTATCCGGGAGGCTGGTATGACAGCAAACCCTAAAAAGTGTGCGATTGGTCTTGAGGAAGCTCGCTACTTGGGGTACAATATTGGACGTGGGGTTATTAAACCACAAATGGACAAAGTCGAGGCTATTAAAAATTGGCCACAACCAGTCTCAAAAAAACAGGTGAGAGACTTTCTAGGGATCGCTGTATATTATCGGAGGTTTGTCCCAAATTTTGCCACCATCGCAGCTCCCCTGACAGACCTTACAAAAGGGGCTAAGTCCAATAGGGTAAAATGGGATGAGAAGTCAGAAGAAGCCTTCCAGAAATTAAAAGAGGTCTTATGTAAGAGGCCAGTGTTAATTGCACCCGACTTTAAAAGGGAATTTATAGTACAGGCAGATGCCTCTAATATACAAGCAAACACACAGCACCGCTTCACCCTCGATGTAGGTCTCCTTAGCACTTGATTAAAGTTGGGTATGATCCCCAAGACGTGGCTGGAGTGAAGAGCACGGAGGTGGTCCATTGATTCCAATGGACTTTGTAGTATAATCTCATGAAATTGTGAATGTCCTCCAGCTCCTTCTTGTAAAAATTCTATACTTTATTTATATAGTTTAAAATTCCATGGCAAAAGTCTGTAAACAGCCTACGCGTTTCGGGTTATGCACCCTTACTCATGGCACAATAACATACATGTACACTCTAAATTTGAATATCCATGACAGGAAGTGACATTGGCTTACATGTCATATGGCAAAAAAAAAAAAAAAAAAAAGAGAGAGAAAGAGGGTAAAAAAAAAAAAAAAAAAAAGGTCTGTTAAGAACAAAAAGACAAGCAATGATTAATAATGATACAAAAGATCATTTCTATAATTCAAGCCAAATGGTACTCTGGCATTTAATTTAAAAATCCAAAAAGCTTCTCGGTTCAAAAGCCATTGTTTTAGATTACCCCCTCTAGAATTAAGTTTTATTTTTTCTATACCAAAGAAAAAGAAAGATGAAATATCTCCATTGTGTGCAGTGAGAAAATGTTTAGATGCTCCAGATATATTTAAATGTCCCGTGTTTCTAATATGTTGAAGGTGTTCATAAATTCTTTTTTTCAACTGTCTAATTGTATGTCCTCCATAAATAAGGTCACATTCTTTACACTGGATAGCATAAACTACAGCCTCAGTATTACAGTTGATAAAAGTATCAATTTTATAACAGGGTTCACCTTGTCTAGCAGAGAACTCAGTTACATTACCCGTAAACTGGCACATGTTACAACATAGACCTCTACACCTAAAGTTACCTTTCATTGAAAGCCATGTATTAGTTACATTTGTATCCTCAAACAGACTCGGGGACAACATTGTGGCAAGGGATCGACCTCTTCTAGGTATGTATTTTATCCCTTGTTCAATGATTTCTGAAGTAACATCATCTTGGCATAAGATAGGTAGATTTTTTTGTACTAATTTAATTTATCTGTTTATATGGTTACTATAAGGTGTAACAAATGTCAAAGGGAAAGGGTCCTTAATATATTTCTTTTGGGATCTCTTTATTAATCATTGCTTGTCTTTTTGTTCTTAACAGACCTTTTTTTTTTTGCCATATGACGTGTAAGCCAATGTCACTTCCTGTCATGGATATTTAAATTTAGAGTGTACATGTATGTTATTGTGCCATGAGTAAGGGTGCATAACCCGAAACGCGTAGGCTGTTTACAGACTTTTGTCATGGAATTTTAAACTATATAAATAAAGTATAGAATTTTTACAAGAAGGAGCTGGAGGACATTCACAATTTCATGAGAGTATACTAAAAAGTCCATTTGAATCACTGGACCACCTCCGTGCTCTTCGCTCCAGCCACGTCTTGGGGATCACACCCAACTTTAATCAAGTGCTAAGGAGACCTACATCGAGGGTGAAGCGGTGCTGTTTGTTTGCTTGTATATGGAATACTGGATTCACGCTCCCCCAAGGTACTCAAATTTTTCTTTATAATATACGTTTCTTGTTATCCAAACGTGGCTTTATACGGAAACACTACTTGGCATGAATAAGAACAATAGCAGTGTTCTTACAAAGAAAAAAGCAATTGCTTTAAATGATAATATGACTTCTCCTGCTAGAGACTGTCTTCCATGTGCAGTGGATTTAACTCCCTCATCACAAACAGTGGTCAGAAGCAGGGATGGTGTACAGCACTTACCTTTAATTAACATGACTGATCAGATTGGGGCTACAGCAATACCGCTGAATTCGGAATCCCCCAGCAGTATGCGAAGTGATACCAATAGCAAACGGGGCATACCCGATGTCAAATGGGCCTCACACCGTAACCAGCGTTTTTTGGATGTATTTAATGTGAACAGCACAACTAATACAGAGGATCACACTTGCGAATCGCAGTTGAAATCATTGGAGAAATTAGCTTCTCAAGAAATAAAAATCTGGTGGGACTCAGAAACCCTTAGTATGTATCTTGATAAAAATATGATCCCCAGGGGATTGCGCATTAACAAGCGACCAACATTCTCATACCCTGAGGACTTTCAACGTAAATGGAACGACGTACTCTCCAACTGTTCTCTTGATTTAATGAAATTAATAATTGAATTTGAGGATGAAAAATTGTCTAAAATAAAAAATGACATAAAGGAGATCCAACAAAATTTGAAAAGCTTTGAAATGACAAATTCTTATAAAGAAGGCATGCAAAAAATAGAGAATAATCTCAGAAAGTTGGAGGATAATATTACCAAAATTAAAAAATCAAAATTCCAAAGGGACTTAACTGACTATCAAATGGACAGAGTTTATTTGAAAAGAAATCCAGATGAAACACGCTATAATTCACGGAGGTCCATATTGAAAAATAATGATAGATCTTCCAAACGACAAGTCAGTTTTGATTCATTAGAGAAAACCATCATGGGACTGTCAGATGTAGATACAGACCATTCTGAGGAACAAAATCAATCAGGAGTTTCTGATTCCTCCGGTTTTGGAAATCGAGATAATCATCCAAAAAACGGTCAAGGAGTACTAGAAGGGCCGGGAAGAAACACAAGGAGCGGAGGAAGGGGTACCTCTCAGAGGAGAGGAACAGCTCAGAAGAAACGCACGCGTTAGCCGAACACCCTGATCATATATCTGACAATGTATTTGACAATGTTTTGAATCTCTCTTCTGTTACATTAACCCCAGAACAACAGTCAGTGTTGAGTCTGGGGTTAAGTTTCGTCCCAGCTAATAATTTCAATTTATTCAATACCATCCTAGATGTCAATAAATTTGTACGTTCACTAACAATTCGTAAACATTTTTATAATCCAGATCAGAGTATGCATAAACAGTACAAACAGAGTAACAATACTGGGAATCATAGTGAATATAGGGAATTATCTTTCTTGGAGCAAAAAACACTATTAGATTTAAAAACATTGGAAATAAACAACAGATCTGATAGGGAATATAGTATCAGTGAAGCTTCTTTCATCATACCAAATCCTACTTATTATCCGATTAGAACACGTACTGAGGCTTTTGACAGTTTCCAACACAAAATGGAAAGGGATTTGAGGGAGCTATACCAGGAATGTACGAATAATAATAATAATTTCAGATCTAATTTATCCAACAAACAAAAAATAGCTTTAAAAAAATTAACAGAGGAAAAAAATATTGTCATAAAAATGGCGGACAAGGGTGGGAAAGTGGTAGTCATGGATAAATCTATGTATAGAGAAGCTGCTTTGCGGATACTTGATGATAGCAATACTTATAAAAAATTAAAGGGGAATCCAACAGAGGAATACCGGGAGATTCTATCGAATTTATTGAAAGAAGGAGTTTATCTAGGTATTTTGAATGACAAACAATACAGTCACTTTATGGTTGAGAATCCTATCACACCAGTATTCCATGGACTCCCTAAAATACACATATTAGAAACACGGGACATTTAAATATATCTGGAGCATCTAGACATTTTCTCAGTGCACACAATGGAGATATTTCATCTTTCCTTTTCTTTGGTATAGAAAAAGTAAAACTTAAAGGGGATGTATCGCCTCCTTACTTCGGCTGATTCACACTTCTCTTAGCTTCCCAACTCTGTGAATGCAGGGGCGTTTCTTCCCCTCCCAGCTGGATGACATCATCCCCCTTCACTGCTGGCCTGAGACTCCCCCCCCCCCCCCCTCCGAGTCCACATATCACTGAGTCTCTCCCTATCAGTATTATTTTATAAGAGCTGTATACATACCACAGGCTGAATTAAATATAATCTGAACACTGATCTCTCACATCTGGAGATATATTACAGCTTTCTAAGAACGGCACAGATCTGCGTGTATGCAGGAGAGTTCCGCCCAAGGCCCACACTGCCATCTATTCTCATTGTACAATCTGCTGCAGTCTGTTTCTGCTAGGTGTGGAAACAGAAAATGCTACGGCCCCTAACTCTGAGTCAGACACACAGCTCCTTGAATCGACCCAGGGGCTGTACAGAATGTAAATGAGCTCTCAGCTAGTGAATTGCAAGGAGGAGGGATTAGACCCACACTGGATATCAGTGTAAATAAAAACACAAGATAAGGGACACTGTGAGAACAAGGCAGCTTTGCTAATGACATCCAATTGCAAAGTTGCTTGTTTTCACTGTCCCCTTATTCTGAAGACCATTTAATGAAACGATAACACCCCTTTAATTCTAGAGGGGGTAATCTAAAACAATTGCTTTTGAAACGAGAAGCTTTTTGGATTTTTAAATAATTAAATGCCAGAGTACCATTTGGCTTGAATTATAGAAACGATCTTTTGTATCACTATTAATCATTGCTTGTCTTTTTGTTCTTAACAGACTTTTTTTTTTTTTTTCCTCTTTCTCTCTCTTCTCTTTTTTTTTTTTTTGCCATATGACGTGTAAGCCAATGTCACTTCCTGTCATGGATATTTACATTTAGAGTGTACATGTATGTTATTGTGCCATGAGTAAGGGTGCATAACCCGAAACGCGTAGGCTGTTTACAGACTTTTGCCATGGAATTTTAAACTATATAAAGTATAGAATTTTTACAAGGAGCTGGAGGACATTCACAATTTCATGAGAGATGCCTCTAATGTTGGTCTAGGAGCAGTCCTGTCACAGGTAGTTAATGGTGAAGAACACCCAGTGGTCTACCTAAGCAGGAAGTTAACATCGGCGGAAAAAAATTACGCCATAATTGAGAGGGAGTGCCTGGCTCTTAAGTGGGCAATTGAGTCCTTAAGGTACTATTTGTTAGGCAGACAATTTAGGCTGGTCACCGATCACTCACCTTTAAAATGGATGGCCCAGAATAAAGGCAAAAATGCTAGGGTTACCAGGTGGTTTCTTGCCTTACAAGACTACAAATTCTATGTGGAACATCGTCCTGTATCGCAGCAAGGCAATGCAGAAGCGTTGTCACGTGTCCATTGTCTGAAGGCACAGTGTGCTCCTCCCCACAGGTCTGAGCAGAGGGGGGGGATATGTAAGGCCCCGAAGGGCAAGGTGGTAAACAGGGTATATACATAGGCCCCAGAGTTCTTGCTCAGGTATAGCGAGACTAAGACATGTCACCGAGAGACCTGGCCTCTGTGAGGTAGAAGCCGTCACTTAGTTTGTGTCAGCTGCATTAGGCGGTTGGCACATGTTTATTCAAGTAGTTTAGCTGTGGAAACACAGCTTAGTCCGGGTCCGGGTTTTACCGGGAGCAGTCAAAGAGTTGGGTGGGTGGTTGCTCCCCCATGTTCCAGTGCCAAGTTTTTGTCTGGCTATATAAGTCAGCTAGTCAGCTGATTGGGGGTGTGTCTACAGTTACAAGCCAGGAAGCCGGGCCTGAGAGGCTACACCACAAGCTCCAACTACAAGTCAGTAGTAAGGACTACTTTTGTTTAGTTAGTGCTCAGACGAGCAGGAGTTTTATTTTGTGTATATTTGTGTTGACATTAGTTTTGGCTGCCATCTACTAAATAAACGCCGGACAAGAACCGTGCTTCCACTACAAGGCCGTCTGTGTCTCCATTTGCCCTGGGACTTTGCTGTACCCCCGAGCTTACCCCCTTAAAATATATATATGTATATATAGAGATAGATATAAGCAAAAAAACAGAGGGGACCCTATATGGTGAAGTACATCTATAAAGTTAAAAAAGAGAAAACAATAGGTAAAGGTGGTCACCTAGAGTAGTTGTGCTTATAATATAGAGGCACAACACTCATATGCGTATGGGTAGCTCTATCCGAGCCTTGGAAACAGCAGCCGCAGGTCTCTTTCTCCGAAGCCGATGCAGGCAGCGTGCTTGAGCAGTGAAGATGAACAAGAAAAATACGGACCCGGCCCTCGTTTCAGGAAGGAAAACCTCTCATGGAGGCCAAAGATGGTGTTTAATAAAAGGCTTTTATTCCATAACCTTTACACCAAATAACACACTATATGACGCGTTTCACACCCGTACCAGCGCTTCCTCAGATAAAAAGTGTTACAGAAAATCGGGAAAGATATCATATATTTAAAAGGAAAACAATACTCTAATTGGTTAAAACATAAACCAATGATAAAAAAAGTTACAAACATCGTTAAAACATATGGGATTGAAACAACCAATCATAAAATAGGTGGGATAATTTAAAAGGACAATTTAGAATAAAGAGCAGAGCTCATTGGTTGTGCATACGAGGGAAAATATGTATCAACCAATCAGATTTAGAGCTACTTGAAAGCTATGTAAGTCTATGGGAGGAATTCCTCCAATCATCAAGCGAGTAGCGCGCTCCATAAGTTACGATAGAGAGACACACGGGGAGCGATGATTGGTGCAGAAGAAAAGGGAAAGACAAATGAGCCAATCGGTGGACGAGCTACTATGTCCCATGCTATTCTATGGAGTTTTTGCCGACTAATCAGATCAAGAGCTATTTGTTCCATTCTAGCCTATGGAGCAAGGCGGTAGAGCGTTGATTGTCGCAGAAAGAGAGGGAAAAATCAAAGAGCCAATGGGTGAATGAGCTACTTTCACCCATTCTATTCTATGCAGTTCTGGCAGCCAATCAGATCTAGGGCTACTCACTACATTACAGTCTATAGAGAGAGGTGCTTCAGCACTGATGAGCCAATAGGAAACGAGCAATAATATGAAATACAGAGCAGTGCATATGCCGAACTAAAGTTAAATATAAAATCCAATGGTGGATTGGGATTCTCAAACATAAAATTTTATAATTTAGCGGCACAAAGCCATTATATTGCAGACTGGGCCCAACAGACGACAGTTTTTACTTCCCACACATTAGTTAGCCTATTTCTATCTAATACCTCACTTATAAATTTTTTACAAATCCCGTACGAACAGATTCCAACAGATGTACGCACCAACCTGCTTCTTATGCCTGTATGGCGTGCCTGGAAAAAAATATGTCAAATAAAGAATCTGGCGCCAGATTATTCGCTGCATCTTTCTCGGATAGCTAACCCAGCCTTTCAAGACGGGGTTCCTCATGGCACGTTTAAGTGGCTGCATAGACTGGGCATACAAAATATTGGCCAATTGATTAATCCAGTGACCCAAAAATCATATTCCCTTGCAGAGCTCAGACTCATCTTCCCGGATATTGAGTTCCCTTTCTTAATTTGTATCTAGGCGTGTAGCTATATTACTGAGGTTATAAAAATCTAACCGCAGCGGAATGGGACTCTAGTTTCGAAAGAACTATTTTGAAGCCCACTTCCCGTCGTTCCCACTTAACACTCATTTACAAATTCCTTTGGAACAAAATCGATTATGACACTGCACAATCCCAATTGGCGAAATAGAAGACACAACTCCTCCTTGACCCCAGAGCTAATCCTGTCGGCGCTGGCAGGCTCATACAGGTTCCTACCTTCGGCACAATACATGACTCTCAAACCCATACATAATGCCTACCTAACGCCCATTTCTGTATTCGAATACTGTGAATTTTGGAAGTGTTAATAAAAATATTTAAAAAAAAAAAATCTATATTATACCGTGGGAGTGGACGAGTACACACCGCTTTGGCATAATACTGCCCTCCAGGAGTTGCTCACCCTTGATTGCTCTGGTTGGCAACGGATAGGAGCGGTATACCATTTTCAGTTATATGACAATTTTACCCTTAAATCTTTCCAAGAGCTGGCTCTTGCATTTGCCATCCCAACTATAGAGTGCTTTCGGTATCTTCAGATTCCATTGACCTTTCAGGAATTCCCTATCCCCGTATGCTGCTTTCTCCCCCATGCCAAGGCCGTATCTCCTGTTTTTACCTGACGCTTGTGAGGAAAAAGTTGAGTATCCCATTTCAGGCAAAGACCACATGGGAGGGGAATGTGGGACCAATTTCAGATGACCAGTGGGAGCTGGCATTGGAGGCACCCAAAATAGTTTCCCCAAAGTATGGTGAGCGACTACTCTGCTATATATCCTCCAACGGCCATACTATACTACCCTAGACTCCATAAATTTCATCTTGAAATCCCAGATATATGCCCGAAATGCTTGTCCTCTTCTGGCACCATCTACCATTGTTCTGGACTTGTCCAAAAATACAGGGTTTCTGGCAGCAGGTTCTTAGGTTCCTTAATGACAAAATGGGGTGTCCTGTGGTCAGACCCCAAAACTTGCCTACTCTTTCTAGATTCTGAGGATTATCCGGCACCCGCACAACGTACATGTCTCACTGAACTTTGATTTGTGGCACGCAAAACAGTTGCCCATTACTGGATGTCCAGCCGCATGCCCACCACACAGGACTGGATCAGTTCTGTGAATGCCACACTTTCTTTTAAAAAATATATTTGCATAAGGGTTGTCTGGATAAGTCTGCCAAAATTTGGCTGGATGCTACACGCACTCTTTAATGCTTTTCAGACCCTGCTTGAACTCCATTAGTACCTTGTCATTCTGGTGCAATGAAACTTTGCTTGCTAGGGAGGATTGCTCCCTTGCCTTCCTCTGACTGAGTGATCTTTTTTTTAATTTTATTATTTTTTTAAGTATGGCTTTTCTTGGCAGTGGCGTGTGCTGGTTTTACTCTATTGTGGCCCCCGTTGTCATCCCCTGGTGTCTCCACGGTTGCTTGTCTTTATTCCTCAAATATGGCTACTGTCCACTGTTATACGGAGTCCCATTCTTATTCCCCTGATCTCTCACCCTTGGGTCTTGAGGATCTATGGGTCCCCTTCGAGCTTGTCTCTCCACCATACGGAAAAAGCATATACCACACATACACACCTGGTTTAGTTATTAGTTGCTATTAGTTTTGTAACTTCCTTCAAGTTTAATAGATGGTAATGGGCTTATCTTTGTTATACCAGTGTCTTACCTGCCTATGTACTACGTGATTCTCTATTAAGTCTCTATTATGTAACTTGTGCCGAGTTCTACTCTGTATCAGTATATGCCTATACCTACAACATGTATGCTTTGTATTTGCATCTTTCCATTACTACTTGTACTCATTGTGTATTTTTCTTTTACATGTCCATATTTACGAATAATCTTTAATTTGTTAAAAAAAAAAAAAGAAAAAAGAAAGAGCCTATATTTTAGAAGACAGCGCTTATATCCCTAATATCGCCAGCATCTAACCAAAATAGGAAAATTAGATTCTATAGTCTCTTTCTTCACTTGGTTTTAAACTCAAATACGGATAGTATTGATAGACCAGTAAATACCACACACCATCTTTTATCAGAAATCTTTTTATTTAGAATTTTTTTTATTTTTATTGTACTGTAAGTACTGCACATTATTAAATTGTAAAGGGAACCAGTGAATTTCCTATTTAAAGGGATTTTCTCGCCATACTGTTTCACAGATTCACAGGCAGCTTCAGACTCACACTTCCTGGTCAGATGTTGGTGGTTTGATAGTGGTGATTGGCATATCAGCTCTGCTATTCCTAGCTGATTCTATTAGAGTGACATGACTGCTGGAGGTTTGTAAATAGCAGTATACAAGGCTCTAAAGCTAAACTTATCATTATCTTAAGTAAACAAAGCTTCTGTGCTAGAGATAAGACTCAGCAGGGACTCACTCACCATGTTTAGTCTGACTGATGACAACTTGGAGCAATGAGAGAGCAAGGAGAGATGGTCGGTTACCTAGAAAAACATGTGTACACTAGCAGCAGATGAAGAATTTATCTCCTAGACAAAGAAAAATCAACATAGCATTGTATTTGGCAAGTCTACATTTCTCTTTCCCTACATGGCAACTGTAAAGTGCCCTCAGAAATCCAACGGTATTTGACAATCGTGTATCACGATTGCGACCCCAGGTTTGGAAATCCAACAATAGAAAATCCAAGCTGTGAAGATTACAGCTTGGATTTTCTATTGCAGTCTATGGGCACTGGTTTACAGTAAGATTTTTGTGGATTCTAAATACTGTGCAGTGGAGACATAGCCCTAGGGTAAATCCATATGGCATGGTTTTCAGTTGGTTTTTGGATTCGAAAACCGTCTGAAAACCATCCCTATAGACATCAATAGAAAATCCAAGCTTTCAAATCTGAAAGCCATCAAAAAAAACTTGAAACATGTACATTCTTCCACCCGGTTTTAGGGCAGAACAGGTATTGTTCAATGTTTAGGAGGACAGCTGAATCTGCAAACCGCGGACAGAACCGTTAAAAAAACTGGAAAATATCGGTCGGATTCTTTAATCAGAACCTGACCAATATTTTGTCAGTGCTATGTGGCCGTACACTTAAAAGCTAATAATTGTGGAGAGAAAACCCCTTTGATTGTTTTGAGAGTACAGTATAGTGAAACAACCATTGTCACTCATACATTAAATGACCACTACAAATAGTGGTAGTACCTTCATTATTGTTGTGTTTGCAGGTTTGTTACACAGCATAAACAGAGCTTTCAATTTTTGCTTATTAATGTCATTATTTCTTGGATAATATAAGTTTATGCTATCAAACAACCAAAAAAATAGGATATGTGAAAGATTAAATAAAGAAATAAATTAATTAATTAAAGCAGTGCTCCCCCATGTGCACAAAAAGACATAAAAATAAATAAGTGTATAGCAATGAAAAAGGGCACAATATAAGCATATGATGCAATGAATGAGGTGACATAATACATTTAGTAACCTATGGGCAAAAAAGTGAGTTTTAGATCTAAACAGGTTCATACATGTGGCCATAAATGTATTATGTCACCTCATTCATTGCATCATATGCTTATATTGTGCCCTTTTTTATTGCTATATACTTATTTATTTTTATGTCTTTTGTGCACATGGGGGAGCACTGCTTTAATTCATTTATTTCTTTATTTAATCATAAACAGTTTCATACATGTGGCCTTTAATCTTCATGATAAGGAACGCAAAGAAGGCGAGTAGAACCTGTGGGAAAAAAAACTAGAAAAACGTAAATATTACATAAATACAGTTTTGGGAAACTAGCTACTTTTCAATCTTATTACAATTTGGGGGGCGTTAAGTGACCAAAGAAAATGCTATTTTGGCGTTCTTATTATTACAGTGTTCACCATGTGGAATAAATAACCCGTTAACACACCATGACCTACCTGTATATCGTGGTTCCATGTAAGTCATGGTGTTTTAAAGCATGGTACTGTACAGCATAGTGATTGCAAGGGCAAAGAAGCTGCAGGAGACTGGAGTGATTGACAGCTGGGATCCTGCTTTACCAGCAAGGGTCAGTTATCTCCCTCCAGCATCTATGTAGTTTAACTTAGGCTATGTCTACACTGCACAGAAAAATGTCCGTTTTTTTCAGCGTTTTTCGTTTTCTAAAGACGCTGGAAAAACGACTAATCATCTCCCATAGACTTCTATTGTAAAAACGTCCTGCTGTCTACACTGAGCTTTTTTCTGCTCGTTTTTTTTACTGGTCGTATTTTGCAACATGCTCTAAAAAACGCCAGAGCAGGGCAGAAAATTTACTACAGAAGTCTATGTAAAGCGCTGGACGTTTTTTGGCGCGTTTTCTGCCACGATTTTCCAATGAAAACCCTCCCAGGAGACCCAACGTCCCACCTATCGGGGGTGTAACAACCTTTATATATTATCAAAAGCAATAACCTTTTCTCGTATACTTTTTTTTTCTTATTTTGGCCCAAAAATAAGTTTTCTAAATTTTTTGGGCAATAAAATAATTTTTTTTAAAGATTTTGTAGTAAAGTGATCTCGCTTCTGACGCCAAAAAATATGTTTTTTACAGATTTCGCCGCCATAATCCTTTTTTATGGCTTTTGGGGCTAAAATCCGTATCTTTACAGATTTTGGCGCTATAAAGTGATCTAGCTTTTGACGCAAATAAATAATTTTTTTTACGGATTTCGGCGCCAGAATCCGTTTTTTGACAGATTTGGGGGCTAAGATCAATATCTTTAAAAATTTTGGCGCTAATAAACTGATCACGCTTCTGACATACGGAATTTGGCGCAATAATGCATCTTTGGGGATTTTGGCGCTAAAATCCTTTTCTTTACAGATTTTGACGCTAATACAGTTATCTTGCTGTATGCAAAGATAATGTGGGTTTTTGTGGATTTTAGTGCAAGAATCTGGTGCAAAATTTAATAAAGTAGTAGCACGCAGCAGCCTCACACAAAGGACAATGTGCTCACAATGGCTACAGTGATCTAAAGGAAGTGACTACTTAACATGTTAACTCCACCTGTAGGGTGTAGCTTACATCCAATGGCTTAATTTGTGCATACATTAAAAAGCAGAGCAAAGAAGCTCCAAAAAACACTCCAAAAAACGTTCCAAAAAAAAACCGTGCCAAAAAACACGTTTTTTCAGCTGCTTTTGACAGGCAGTAGACAGAAAACTCAGTTTCATGAACGTTTTTAGTAATTAGTTTTCAGATCGTTTTTTGTCCACTGTAGTGTAGACATAGCCTTAAGGAGGAGGAACAATCTACCAATTTGAAATACTAATACTGCACCTTATATTCCTACCAGTCTGCCAAAGTATTATTTAAATGATCAAAGGACTGTAATGTAAAGTCCTCTACTGGGGAAAAATGTAAATTATATCTTTTCATGGTACAGTTTTGTTATAACTATATACACACACACATTATATATATATATTTATATAATATATATATAATATATATATACATATATATATATATATATGTATATATAAAGCAGCTAAGTAAAAAAAACGAGTGGCCATCATTACTTTAATCCCTTAAGGACCCAGCGTTTTTTGTTGTTGATACGCTCGTTTTTCCCTCCTCGCCTTCCCAGAGCCATAACTTTTTTTATTTTTCTACCTACATAGACGTATGAGGGCTTTTATTTTGCAGGACAAGATGTACTTTCAAATGGTGTGATTCACTGTACTATAGAATATACTGGGAAACCCCAAAAAAATTCCAAGTGGGACAAATTGTGAAAAATTTACTTTCGCCATGTTTGTGGGTGTTTTGCTTTTACGGCGTTCAATCTTTGGTAAATATAATGTGCTATCTATATTCTACAGGTTGTTTCACATCCGCCAATACCAAACATGTAGGGTTTCCGTTATGTTTTGGTACCGTAAAAAAATTCCAAACATTTTCTATTCTTGAAATATGCGCCGCGGCGCCATTTTGTGCGACCAATAACTTTTTTGTACTAACACCTACGGATGTCAGTGAGGTTGCATTTTTTTGCGGGCTGAAGTGTACTTTTTATTGCTAGTAGTTTGAAATGCATGCGACTTTTTTGATCGCTTTTATTCCATTTTTTAAGTTACGTAAAATGACCAAAAAATGCAATTTTGGCGTTTGGATTTTTTTTCTTCTACAGTGTTCAGTGTACGGGATAAATTATGCTATATTTTTATTGATCGGACTTTTTCGGATGTGGCGATACCAAATATGTGTAACTTTTTATTATTTTATTTGTAAAATGGGGAAAAGGGGGTGATTTGAACTTTTAATACTTTTTTTCTTGTACTGCGGCCAGAAGTGGGGCAAACCAGGACATGGCAGTGACGGAGGCCTTCAGAAAGCTCACCGCTGCCATGTCCAGGCGCCCTGAAGATCGGTGCGCGGCACTGATCATCATTTAGACGCCGCGGCGTCTAAGGGGTTAAACAGCGCGGGCGGACGACGCTGCCCGCTCGCGCTGTACAGGCCGGGTGTTAGCCATGATCAGCCGCTAACACCCGCCGACTGTGCAGGGGTGGAGGGGGGGGGGGGGGGTTGGGAGTGTCGCGGAGTGATCCTCCTGCAAAGCCCCTTACCAACTTTGGGACGTACTCATACGTCCAGGGTCGTTAAGGGGGGTAAGAAATGAAGGTCAGTCAGAAAAATTGGGGACACTTTCAAAGTTTCCCCAAGTGCAGTGGCAAAAGCCATCAAGCGCTACAAAGAAACTGGCTCACCTGAGGACCGCCCCAGGAAAGGAAGACCAAGAGTCACCTCTGCTGCGGAGGATAAGTTCATCCAAGTCACCAGCCTAAGAAATCGCAGGTTAACAGCAGCTTAGATTAGAGACCAGATCAATGCCACACAGAGTTCTAGCAGCAGATACATCTCTACAACAACTGTTAAGAGGAGACTGCGTGCAGCAGCCTTCATGGTAAAGTAGCTGCTAGGAAACTACTGCTAAGGACAGGCACCAAGCAGAAGAGACTTGTTTGGGCTAAAGAACACAAGGAATGGACATTAGACCAGTGGAAATCTGTGCTTTGGTCTGATGAGTTCAAATTTGAGATCTTTGCTTCCAACCACCGTGTCTTTGTGCGACGCAGAAAAGGTGAACGAATGGACTCTACATGCCTGGCTCCCACTGTGAAGCATGGAGGAGGTGGTGTGATGGTGTGCGGGTGCTTTTCTGGTGACACTGTTGGGGATTTATTCAAAATTGAAGGAATACTGAACCGGCATGGTTACCACAGCATCTTGCAGCGGCATGCTATTCCATCCGGTTTGCGTTTAGTTGGACCATCATTTCTTTTTCAACAGGACAATGACCCCAAGCACCCCTCCAGACTGTTTAAGGGCTATTTGACCAAGAAGGAGAGTGATGGGGTGCTACACCAGATGACCTGGCCTCCACAGTCACCAGACCTGAACCCAATCCAGATGGTTTGGGGTGAGCTGGACCGCAGAGTGAAGGTAAAAGGGCCAACAAGCGCTAAGCTTGTCTGGGAACGCCTTCAAGACTGTTGGAAGACCATGTCAGGTGACTACCTCTTGAAGCTCATCAAGAGAATGCCAAGAGTGTGCAAAGCAGTAATCAAAGCAAAAGGTGGCTACTTCGAAGAACCTAGAATATAAGACATATTTTCAGTTGTTTCACACTTTTTTGTTAAGTATATAATTCCACATGTGTTAATTCATAGTTTTGATGCCTTCAGTGTGAATCTACAATTTTTGTAGTCATGCAAATACAGAAAACTCTTGAAATGAGGTGTGTCCAAACTTTTGGTCTGTACTGTGTGTGTGTATCTATCTATCTATATAGATATATATATACACACACACACCACACACACACCAGAAAGTGGATTTGCGGTCCAGTACAAAAGGACCTGTGATAACACGCCCACTATAAGTGGGGACCTATAGTGCATCATAGAGCACTATAGTGTTTTTCTGAGCAGATCTGAACAATTAGTTGACGGACTTTCTGCTCGGTTCCCATTCACTTCAATAGTAAATTGTCAGACGGAAAAATGTGCGTTTTCAAAGTTTTTCGTAACGCTGGTAGTTTTGAAATCCGGCCGGCAGAAAAACTGAGCAGTGTAGACTACTGCGCACATTTGTTTTATTGAGGTCTATGGGGAAGGTTAACAGTTGGTTTCAAAATCCAAAACCAGACTGAAAAACCGGCTAAAGACCCCTGCCGTGTGGACATACCCTGAGAGTGAGCTCCGTCCATGTGACCTCACCATGTTCTCCATCTAATCAGGAAGGAAGACATGGACAGGTAACCATAGAAACCTGCGTGCACTCAGAGCAGATAAAACCTCTCATGAACAAGGTACCTGTCCCTACATGTCAAAAGACAAGATTTGTAGTGAGAAAACCCTTTCAATTCTGAATGCTTACTCAATTACCCAGCAGTCCCCAGTGCTGCAGAACATCGGCCAGAAGTGCACACACACAGCCCCATCAGTCCCCAGTGCTGCAGAGCATCGCCCAACAGTGCACACACAGCCCCACTAGTCCCCAGTTCTGCAGAGCATCGCAATCAGTGCACACAGCATTACCAGCACTGGGCTGCAGAGCATCGCCCAGCGGTGCACACACAGCCCCAGTGCTGCAGAGCACGCTCAGGGCAGTGCAACCAGAGCGTGCCCCATCTGCTGCAGAGCATCGCCCGGTAGTGCACCCAGGTCGCACCCCTCTCCGCTGAAGAAAATTTCCCAGGAACGCACTCAGAATGCGCTCCCTGCTGCAGGACATCACCTTGCAGTGCACCCAGAGCGCCCCCCCTGCTGTAGAGCATCGCCCAGAAGTGCACCCCGCTGTAGGGCATCGCCCTGGAGTGCACCCAGAGCGTGCCCCCCGCTGCAGTGCACACCTCCACCCCACCAGCCCCCAGTATCGTCCAATAGTGCACACACACACCACCCTGCAGAGCATAGCCCAGCGGTTCACTCATTGCCCCAGCATTCCCCAGTGCTGCACAGCATCATACAACAGAGCACCCAGAGGCCCCACTTTCTTGAGAGCAGTGCACCCAAACAGCCCCCCTGCTGTAGAGCAACGCCTGGCAGGGCACACAGAGCATTGCCCCTTCTCCTCCACAGAGTATCACCCGGCAGCGTACCCAGAGCGCCCTCGCTGCAGAGCATCACCTACCAGTGCACCCAGAGACGGCCCCCCCCGCCCCTCGGCTGCAGAACATCTCCCATGGTCGTGCACCCAGACCCCACACCGTAGCCCCGGCAAAGCAACGCCCACCAGGGCACCCAAAGCGTCCCCTCTCAGGTCCAGAGCAGCGCCTGGCAGTGCACTCAGAGCACCCCCACTGCAGAGCATCATCCGATGCACCCAACACCCTTGCAGAGCATCGCCGGCATGCCCCGAGTGCCCCTCAGAGCCATCCAGCAGTGCAGCCAGAGCACCCCCTGCAAGCATCATCCGCAGTGCCCAGATCGCCCCCGCTGGATACCATCTCCCAGCAGTGCACCCAGAGCGCCCCCGCTGCAGAGCATCATCCAGCAGTGCACTCAGAGCGCCCCCGCTGCAGAGCATCATCCAGCAGTGCACTCAGAGCGCCCCCGCTGCAGAGCATCATCCAGCAGTGCACCTAGAGCGCCCCCGCTGCAGAGCATCATCCAGCAGTGCACCCAGAGCACCCCCGCTGCAGAGCATCGCCCGGCGGTGCACCCACAGCCCCTCCCCCTGCTGCAGAGCATCGCCCGGCGGTGCACCCAGAGCGCCCCCGCTGCAGAGCATCATCCAGCAGTGCACCTAGATCGCCCCCACTGGATACCATCTCCCAGCAGTGCACCCAAGCGCCCCCGCTGCAGGCTCATCCAGCATGCACCCAGAGCGCCCCCGCTGCAGAGCATCATTCAGCAGTGCACCCAGAGCGCCCCCGCTGCAGAGCATCATCCAGCAGTGCACCCAGAGCGCCCCCGCTGCAGAGCATCGCCCGGCAGTGCACCCAGAGCGCCCCCGCTGCAGAGCATCATCCAGCAGTGCACCTAGATCGCCCCCGCTGGATACCATCTCCCAACAGTGCACCTAGAGCGCCCCCGCTGCAGAGCATCATCCAGCAGTGCAACTAGATCGCCCCCGCTGCAGAGCATCATCCAGCAGTGCACCCAGAGCGCCCCCGCTGCAGAACATCATCCAGCAGTGCACCCAGAGCACCCCGCTGCAGAGCATCGCCCGGCAGTGTCCCCAGAGCGCCCCCGCTGCAGAGCATCATCCAGCAGTGCACCCCGCTGCAGAGCATCACCCAGCAGTGCACCCAGAGCGCCCCCGCTGCAGAGCATCATCCAGCAGTGCACCTAGATCGCCCCCACTGGATACCATCACCCAGCAGTGCACCCAGAGCGCCCCCGCTGCAGAGCATCATCCAGCAGTGCACCCAGAGCGCCCCCGCTGCAGACCATCAGTCCCCCGTGCACCCCCAGCGCCCCCGCTGCAGAGCTTCATCCAGCAGTGCACCCCGTGCACCCCGCTGCAGAGCATCGCCCGGCAGTGCACCCAGAGCGCCCCCGCTGCAGAGCATCATCCAGCAGTGCACCTAGATCGCCCCCGCTGGATACCATCTCCCAACAGTGCACCTAGAGCGCCCCCGCTGCAGAGCATCATCCAGCAGTGCAACAAGATCGCCCCCGCTGCATACCATATCCCAGCAGGGCACCCGGAGCGCCCCCGCTGGAGAGCATCATCCAGCAGTGCACCCAGAGCGCCCCCGCTGCAGAACATCATCCAGCAGTGCACCCAGAGCACCCCGCTGCAGAGCATCGCCCGGCAGTGTCCCCAGAGCGCCCCCGCTGCAGAGCATCATCCAGCAGTGCACCCCGCTGCAGAGCATCACCCAGCAGTGCACCCAGAGCGCCCCGCTGCAGAGCATCATCCGGCAGTGAAACCACTTCCACCCCGCTGCAGAGCATCATCCAGCTGTGCACCTAGATCGCCCCCGCTGGATACCATCTCCCAGCAGTGCACCCAGAGCGCCCCCGCTGCAGAGCATCACCCAGCAGTGCACCCAGAGCGCCCCCGCTGCAGAGCATCACCGGCAGTGCACCCAGATCGCCCCCGCTGGATACCATCTCCCAGCAGTGCACCCAGAGTGCCCCCGCTGCAGAGCATCATCCAGCAGTGCACCCAGATCGCCCCCGCTGGATACCATCTCCCAGCAGTGCACCCAGAGCTCCCCCGCTGCACGGCATTGCCCGACAGTGCACCCAGAGCGCTCCCGCTGCAGAGCATCGTCCAGCAGTGCACCCAGAGACCCCCCGCTGCAGAGCATCACCAGCAGTGCACCCAGAGCCGCCCCCGCTGCAGAGCATCATCCAGCAGTGCACCCAGACCGCCCCCGCTGCAGAGCATCTTCCATCAGTGCACCTAGATCGCCCCCGCTGGATACCATCTCCCAGCAGTGCACCCAGAGCGCCCCCGCTGCAGAGCATCACCCAGCAGTGCACCCAGAGCACCCCGCTGCAGAGCATCGCCCGGCAGTGCCCCCAGAGCGCCCCCGCTGCAGAGCATCATCCAGCAGTGCACCCCGCTGCAGAGCATCACCCAGCAGTGCACCCAGAGCGCCCCCGCTGCAGAGCATCATCCAGCAGTGCACCCAGATCGCCCCCGCTGCAGAGCATCATCCAGCAGTGCACCCAGATCGCCCCCGCTGCAGAGCATCATCCAGCAGTGCAACTAGATCACCCCCGCTGGATACCATCTCCCAGCAGTGCACCCAGAGCGCCCCCGCTGCAGAGCATCATCCAGCAGTGCACCCAGAGCGCCCCCGCTGCAGAACATCATCCAGCAGTGCACCCAGAGCACCCCGCTGCAGAGCATCGCCCGGCAGTGCCCCCAGAGCGCCCCCGCTGCAGAGCATCATCCAGCAGTGCACCCCGCTGCAGAGCATCACCCAGCAGTGCACCCAGAGCGCCCCCGCTGCAGAGCATCATCCGGCAGTGAACCCAGATCGCCCCCGCTGCAGAGCATCATCCAGCAGTGCACCTAGATCGCCCCCGCTGGATACCATCTCCCAGCAGTGCACCCAGAGCGCACCCGCTGCAGAGCATCTCACCGCCGGGGACCCCGCTGCAGAGCATCATCCAGCAGTGCACCCAGATCGCCCCCGCTGGATACCATCTCCCAGCAGTGCACCCAGAGTGCCCCCGCAGACTCTCCAGCAGTCACCCAATCGCCCCGCTGGACCACTCCCAGCAGTGCACCCAGAGCGCCCCCGCTGCAGAGCACCCCCCAGCAGTGCACCCAGAGCTCCCCCGCTGCAGCGCATCCCCCGGCAGTGCACCCAGAGCGCCCCCGCTGCAGAGCATCATCCGGCAGTGCACCCAGAACGCCCCCGCTGCACGGCATTGCCCGACAGTCCACCCAGAGCGCTCCCGCTGCAGAGCATCATCCAGCAGTGCACCCAGAGCGCCCCCGCTGCAGAGCATCATCCAGCAGTGCACCCAGAACCTCCCTGCTGCAGAGCATCATCCAGCAGTGCACCCCGCTCCAGAGCATCACCCAGCAGTGCACCCAGAGAGCCCCCGCTGCAGAGCATCATCCGGCAGTGCACCCAGAACGCCCCCGCTGCAGAGCATCATCCAGCAGTGCACCCAGAGCACCCCCGCTGCAGAGCATCATCCAGCAGTGGACCCAGAGCACCCCCGCTGCAGAGCATCATCCAGCAGTGCACCCAGAGCACCCCGCTGCAGAGCATCATCCAGCAGTGCACCAGAGCGCCCCCGCTGCAGAGCATCATCCAGCAGTGCACCCCGCTCCAGAGCATCACCCAGCAGTGCACCCAGAGTGCCCCCGCTGCAGAGCATCATCCAGCAGTGCACCTAGATCGCCCCCGCTGGATACCATCTCCCAGCAGTGCACCCAGAGCGCCCCCGCTGCAGAGCATCACCCAGCAGTGCACCCAGAGCGCCCCCGCTGCAGAGCATCATCCAGCAGTGCACCCCGCTGCAGAGCATCACCCAGCAGTGCACCCAGAGCACCCCCGCTGCAGAGCATCATCCAGCAGTGCACCCAGAGACACCCCGCTGCAGAGCACCATCCAGCAGTGCCCCCCGCTCCAGAGCAAACACCCAGCAGTGCACCCAGAGCGCCCCCGCTGCAGAGCATCATCCAGCAGTGCACCTAGATCGCCCCCGCTGCAGAGCATCATCCAGCAGTGCACCTAGATCGCCCCCGCTGGATACCATCTCCCAGCAGTGCACCCAGAGCGCCCCCGCTGCAGAGCATCATCCAGCAGTGCACCTAGATCGCCCCCGCTGGATACCATCTCCCAGCAGTGCCCAGAGCCCCCTGAGACATCATCCGGCAGTGCACCCAGAACGCCCCCGCTGCAGAGCATCATCCGGCAGTGCACCCAGAACGCCCCCGCTGCAGAGCATCATCCAGCAGTGCACCCAGAGCGGCCCCGCTGCAGAGCATCATCCAGCAGTGCACCTAGATCGCCCCCGCTGGATACCATCTCCCAGCAGTGCACCCAGAGCTCCCGCGCAGAGCATCATCCAGCAGTGCACCCGCTCCAGAGCATCACCCAGCAGTGCACCCAGAGTGCCCCCGCTCAGAGCATCATCCAGCAGTGCACCTAGATCGCCCCCGCTGGATACCATCTCCCAGCAGTGCACCCAGAGCGCCCCCGCTGCAGAGCATCATCCGGCAGTGCACCCAGAACGCCCCCGCTGCAGAGCATCATCCACAGTGCACCAGAGCACCCCCTCTGCAGAGCATCATCCAGCAGTGCACCCAGATCACCCCCGCTGCAGAGCATCATCCAGCAGTGCACCCAGAGCACCCCCGCTGCAGAGCATCATCCAGCAGTGCACCCAGAGCGACCCCGCTGCAGAGCATCATCCAGCAGTGCACCCCGCTCCAGAGCATCACCCAGCAGTGCACCCAGAGTGCCCCCGCTGCAGAGCATCATCCAGCAGTGCACCTAGATCGCCCCCGCTGCAGAGCATCATCCAGCAGTGCACCTAGATCGCCCCCGCTGGATACATCTCCCAGCAGTGCACCCAGAGCGCCCCCGCTGCAGAGCATCATCCAGCAGTGCACCTAGATCGCCCCCGCTGGATACCATCTCCCAGCAGTGCACCCAGAGCGCTCCCGCTGCAGAGCATCACCCAGCAGTGCACCCAGAGACCCCACCTATCTTCTCTGCAAACCATTATCTAGAAGTGCAACCGAGGCATCGGCTCTCCTACTATTTAGAAAGTTCTCCTCTCCACAGACACCAGCCTGGCTCCGCCCACACATGAGGCTGGTCACATGGGCATGACGTCATTGAGCCAACTAGGAAACCGCGTCTACTCCAAGAGACTGGCGGGACTCGTGTGTAATGTGCGGTAAGCGCTGCAGGGAAGCGGCGGTGTCTGTTGTGTGCTGGCCGCCTGCTCTGTGTTCATAGATTAGTAAGGGGTTATGGCAGGCGAGGACTTTGCGGAGGCCGTCTAATCTACAGGGCGCAGTGCCGCAGGTGTGCTGATGTTTAGTATCTGTGTAACCCCTTACAGGGTGGGCTCACTGCAGACACGGAGGGCTTATCGCTGGGATAGACCATCATTGAGAGGTCCGGACCTGTGTCCAAACAGCGAGTGGGACTCTCCCATAGACATGGCTAGGAGTTCAGAGTATGTTTACACGGCGTGTTCTCTCCATGTGTATATAGTGTCGGACTGGGGTGCCTAGGGCCCACCAGAGGAGTTTATTTTAGGGGCCCGCTTTGCTTCGATGTCTCCACCTGCGGCACACAGTCACGCTTCAACATATACAGACCGATGTGATGACATCACAGTAATCAAGATGGAGTGCTGGGGCTTCTGACTCTCCCTCACCTAATTACAGCAGGACACCGGTGAACATAAAAAGTATAAAGATATATGTCCCCCTCCCCGAATAATACACTTCATATAAAAATATATCAAAAGTTATAACACAAAGTACTGAGTATAAAACCACTAAATAATGGTCCTACAGTTACCAAATAACTCTGCTACATAAAACCAGAATCCCAAAGATAAAAATATCATTAAGACCAAATACTGCCACATCATGACAACATATTACCAACATAGTGACCGAATAATACCACTTCACCATGAACACATATCACCACCACATAGTGACTGAATAATACCGCCACACCATGACCACATATGACCACCACATAGTGACTGAATAATACCACAACAGCACATCTCACCACCACCTAGTGACTGAATAATACTGCCATACCATGACCACATATCACCACCACCTAGTGACTGAATAATACCACAACACCACATCTCACCACCACATAGTGACTGAATAATACCGTTACTCCATGCCAACACATCACCACCACATAGTGACTGAATAATGCCGCCACACTGTGACCACATTTGACCACCACATAGTGACTGAATAATACCGCCACACCATGACCACATACGACCACCACATAGTGACTGAATAATACCACAACAGCACATCACACCACCACATAGTGACTGAATAACACCACACCATGACCACATATGACCACCAAATAGTGACTTAATAATACCACAACACCACATCGCACCACCACATACTGACTGAATAATGCCGCCTCACTGTGACCACATATGACCACCACATAGTGACTGAATAATACCGCCACCCCATGACCACATATCACCACCACATAGTGACTGAGTAATACCACAACACCACATAGTGACTGAATGATACCACAAAACTATTACCACATATCACCACCACAGAGTGACTGGATAATATCACAACACCATGACCACATATCACCACCACAGAGTGACTGGATAATATCGCAGAAGTCGCCCCATTTTGGATTCAGCACCTCTCATGGATCTCATCTAGGGGTGTATTGTGCATTTTAGGTTCCCACAGTTTTGGGGTTTTTTGGCATTGGGCCATGAAAATGAATACCCCCAGCAATTTCCCCATTGTGTTTTGGTTTCATTGTTCCAACCTTTGCTGTGCGATATAAATGACAGGATCACTTTACTATTGATCTGATATCAATCTTATATAGTTTTTTTCATGTATTACTACTTTTAAACCATAGAAATGCTTTTGTAAACAATTGTTTTTATTTTATTCTGACAACCATCACTTTCTTGTTGCTTTGTAGGTGCTTGTTTTTGGTGGGATGAGTTAAGGTTTACAGTGGTACCGTTTTGGGGGACACATGACTATTTGACACTTTTTGATAAATTTTTTGGGAGTTAAGATTAAATACAGTAATCTTGGTAGTTTTTTCTTTTTACAGAGCTCACCAGGCAGTATAAATGACGTGAGTTTTACTTTAGGAATCGATACGATTATAGCAATACACTGTTTATATATTTTCTATTACTTTAAAACAAAGTGTTTTTATTGTGTAAAACAATGTTTATGCATCGCTATTTGCTGAAAGCCATGACACTTTTTTTTTTTGTTGACAGAACTGTGTAGGGAATTTTTTTACTTTTTTTGTGGGATGAACTGATGTTTTCATTGGTACCACTTTGGGCCTCGCATGGCTTTTTGATTGCTTTTTATTCCATTTTACGTGCAGCTGGATGAACAAAAAATGCAATTCTAAGAAGTTTGTGTGGTTTAAATGATCTGCCAGTTTTCTAGCTCATGTTGTTATGAATGCGGCAATACTAAATATACATTAAAAAAAAAATTATAATAATAATAATTTTTGTTCATTGATAAGCACTTGTAATGGGGGAAGGACAGTGTGCGGGTTTTACTGTGTTTTTTTCCTCTCCACTTGTCCCACCATGGGACTATACTCGTCGATTGTTTGGTCACTGGTATAATGCATTGCAGTAGAGGTCTGTACTGCAATGCATCATACAACTGTTAGGCTATGTTCACACGGTGTATTTGCAGGGCGTAATTACGCCCCGCAATTACGCCGCGGGGGAGTGAGCGGGGGGCCGGCACTTCGCCGGCCCATAGACAGTCACTGCTAGCGGCGCGTATACGCCGCTAGAAAGTGACATGTCAATTATCTCCCCGCCAGGCGGGGAGAGGAGACGTAATCCATAGTTCTCTATGAGAACTGTGAATTACCGTAATGAATGGGCCGTTTTCGGCCCGTAATTGGCGCACTTCGGCGCGTAATTACGGACCGAAATACGGCCCATTTTAAGCCGTGTGAACATGGCCTTAGGTTCCATCTCCGGGCAGAGCCTGACCAGCCTATGCTACAGACAACGTGGTTGTTATTACAGTCGTCAGCTTGTTACGTAGGTGCCGATAGAGGACAGAGGGTTAAACGTCCGTGAATGGCACCATCTCCGGTCCCGACCACAACTGCAAGAGACCAGCTGTCAGTCACCTCTGGGTTCCTGCAGTAATCGTGCAGACAAACCGAATCGTCATGGTACATTAAGGGGTTTAAACGTATCATACATAGAAAATTGTCTTATACATATTGGTACGTGTTTATATAAAATGCATCTGTATATAAATGCAGCTCTATAGACACTGGCTCTTGGCACATATTTTGATCAACTAAGCGTCCATCCACTAACTGCAAGGTGACCACAATTCAGAAGGGGACCTACTCTAAACCATCTCCTAACTCCTAGTACTTCCAAGCTTCCTTCCTTTTCTGGTCACAAGGGTCCCAATTCTACTCTGGTCTACTGGGCATGATTAGGTGTGTCTTAAAGGGAACCTGTCAGCTACTTTATGCAACAGGGGAACAGGTAAAATAAACATTCAAATCCAGTTTAAAAAAAAAAAACACCACACACACAACATGACCTAAATCCCAATATAAGATTAGGGTTGAGTGTAAATAAATTAAGGTTTGGGTTCTCCTGAGCCCGAATTTTTTTCATAATTTTGCCTAAACCAGTGTCAAATGAAACAGGGGTGGCTTCAGGCTATACTAGTCCAAGCTAAGGCAACAGTGGCACGTCCAGCTGCTGCTTAGTGCAGCCTGCCCTCAACTTGGACTAGTATAGCCTGAATCCACCCCTGTTTGATTTGACACTGGTTTAGGCAAAATTATGAAAAAAAATTGGGCTCAGGAGAACCAAAACCTTAATTTATTTACGCTCAACCCTAACCTTATATTGGGATTTAGGTCATGTCGTGTGTGTGGTGTTTTTTTAACCGGGTTTGAATGTGTTATTTTACCTGTTCCCTTGATGCTTCTAGTCCCGTAGCGCTGTTGCTCCAACATTACTTCCTGTTACATATCACATACAGTGAAGGAAATAATTATTTGATCCCTTGCTGATTGTGTAAGTTTGCCCACTGACAAAGACATGAACAGTCTATAATTTTAAGAGTAGGTTAATTTTAACATTGAAAGATAGAATATGCTAAATAAAATCCAGAAAATGACATGGTATAAATTTATTTGCATTTTGGCAAACTGGCAAGCAAGACTTAATACTTGGTGGCAAAACCTTTGTTGGCTAGCACAGTCAGTAAGGGCTTCTCAGAGTAGGAGGAGCACTTACTGGTTTTTGGGGTCTCATTTTCATTCTGATTTTCTTTAGTCGCCATTTCTGGTTTGTGGGCACCCTAAGGTGCTAAAACATAATAAACACCCCTAAAAAAACTAATTTGGAAAACTGTACCCCTTAAGGAATATATCCAGGGGTGTAGTACGTATATTAACTCCACAGGTGTTTCACATATTTTTTTTTTTTTGTGTTAGGCTGTGAAAATGAAAAATGTATTCTAATAATATGCAGTTTTAGTAGAAAATGTTTAAGTTTCACAAGGAATCCTGGGTAAAAACAACCTTTACTTTGTTACACAATTTCTTCCAAATATAGAAATACCCTATATGTGAGTGTAAACTGCTGTTTAGGTGCATGGTAAGGCATACAAGAGAAGGAGCGCTATTTGTCTTTCAGAATGCTGATTTTGGTGGGTGCTGTCGCATTTGCAAAGTCACCCCATTTTGGATTCAGCTGTTCTATACAGTATATCCCAGTGACTATGGATTGTTTATGTATTACCCCACCATCACCACAGATCAATTATGTGTATTCCTTGTCTACAAGCTGGTTTATTCAAGCACTATCAACTTCCACCCACCCACGTCCTTACCAAGAAGTGAGAGTCTGAAGCTGCATGTGGCACTGTTAAGGGGGTTGTCCGGGATCTACAGAAGCTCGTTGGTCCGCTGAGGTATGATTAGAAAAAGCAAAAAGGATACTCACCTCCATGGATGTTCTTTCTCTTAATGTTAAAATTAACCTACTCTTAAAATTATAGACTGTTCATGTCTTTTTCAGTGGGCAAACTTACACAATCAGCAAGGGATCAAATAATTATTTCCTTTACTGTATCGGATTGCTCTGGGATCCTGCTACATAGCCCCTTACCGACACTAGGACAAAAAAAGCACCAAAAACTACGTCTAAAACTCTCATCAAAAAGTCTTAGGTTAATGTTCTAAAACATTCTCTGTTTGTGTTCCCTCGGGGGTCTTAGTGATACTGTGTAAGACCCGGTTCACATCTGCGTTGTGCTATCGGTTGTTCTGCTCTGTATGGGAGACAGAAAAATGGAAAGATGCTGATTGATTTCTATGGAAAATTTCTCTGTTCATCAGTTTGTCTGTGTTCCATCAGGTATCAGTTGTGTTGATTGAAGAAATAAGGCAAGTATCACTTCTAATGTTTCCTAGAAAAAGAGCAGATGTGAGACCACTAATAATCAGAAAACAAATTTGCACATGAGGAAAAATATTTCTGCTGGCAGAAAGAAGAGTGAAATACCTGAAACAAGGTTATTATTCTACATAGGACATGATCTATTGTTTCAAGACCTTACCTGAAGTAAGGTTATGGTGAGTATCACTCTTTGTTTTCCTATTATGTTATTAAAAATTCACAGTGAAGAAAAAAACCCAATTAAAAAATGACTTTTACTTGATATGCCTTAAAAAAATGCCCTCCAAAATGGAGGACCCACAGCAACAAACACCAAAATTTGTTCTCCTAGAGAGGAAGAAATGCTGGTTCCTCTAAATCTAAATATCCAATATAGTGGTACTGACCCAAGGGGTGAAAATTGCCCCCCTCGGCGGAGTAGTCGCCCCAACAGGAGCGGCCCCACCTATTGAGAGCGCACCCTAGGTCAGACCCCTTAAACAGTTCCTAAAAGGATACCAGCAGGACTCCCATATGTGCTATAGACACTCTAGGAGAAACAATTCTATCCACATAAAATCATTCTTTTAGTCACATGTACAAAACTAAAAAAAAACAAAAAACAACGTTCTGTTGTATCATTGATTCAGAAACCTATGTGATTTGTTCAAGACCCACAAACAAAAACAACGTTCCGTTGTATCATTAATTCAAAAACCCGTGTGATTTGTTCAAGACCCGACGCGTTTCCCCCAAAGATTCTATAGGGTTCATCAGGGGTAACAAGAGAACATTTAGCCAACAAGACTAAAATCACAGCATACATAGACTAATAGATAAAGATACTTAGCAATGATATCCTTAATGGTGGTAATGCCGTCAAGATAATCCAATAAGATACAGATTGATGATGTGTCTGATGCCTCAGTGTGGACGATACTTCCATGCATCCCCATGGAGATCTTTAAAGTGGACACACCGGAAGTGATTCACAAACAAAACATCACTTCCTGTCACCCCCCCCCCCCCCCCCCCCCCACGGAGACCAATTCAGGCCCGCAGAGAGAGTAGAGATCTCTCATTCCCAGATAGTTCACATGGGAAGAGCAGGTCGCCCCCTTTTGGTGGGTAAGTGAGGCGTCTACCGCCACTAACACCACATAACTGCAGAGGTGCGACGGATGTACATGCGCAGACACCGTTCAGAGCAAAATGCTACTCGACGGTGCAACATCCCAGCGCCAATATAAACATAACAGCGAACATATATGCATACTTTGCTGTATAAAAACCATCCAATCTATACATATGAGTGTAATAGATAAAGAGGGAAGCATAAAGCATCACCACCTGAGGATCATAATCAGATAATAAAAGATCAGAATAGATGTGTTGGTGGACAATCACTTTAAAGTTCTCCATGGGGAGCATGGAGTATCGTCCACACTGAGGCATCAGACACATCATCAATCTGTATCTTATTGGATTATCTTGACGGCATTACCACCATTAAGGATATCATTGCTAAGTATCTTTATCTATTAGTCTATGTATGCTGTGATTTTAGTCTTGTTGGCTAAATGTTCTCTTGTTACCCCTGATGAACCCTATAGAATTTTTGGGGGAAACGCGTCGGGTCTTGAACAAATCACACGGGTTTTTGAATTAATGATACAACGGAACGTTGTTTTTGTTTGTGGGTCTTGAACAAATCACACAGGTTTCTGAATCAATGATACAACAGAACGTTGTTTTTTGTTTTTTTTTTCTTGTTCTGTACATGTGACTAAAAAGAATGATTTTATGTGGATAGAATTGTTTCTCCTGGAGTGTCTATAGTACATATGGGAGTCCTGCTGGTATCCTTTTAGGAACTGTTTAAGGGGTCTGACCTAGGGTGCGCTCTCAATAGGTGGGGCCGCTCCTGTTGGGGCGACTACTCCGCCGAGGGGGGCAATTTTCACCCCTTGGGTCAGTACCACTATATTGGATATTTAGATTTAGAGGAACCAGCATTTCTTCCTCTCTAGGAGAACAAATTTTGGTGTTTGTTGCTGTGGGTCCTCCATTTTGGAGGGCATTTTTTTTAAGGCATATCAAGTAAAAGTTATTTTTTAATTGGGTTTTTTTCTTCACTGTGAATTTTTGCTACAAATTTAACCCAAAAAGGCAAAAATAGAATTATGTCTGTGAGTTTTTTTTTCCTATTATGTTATTAAAAAAAAAAAGATATTAAACCGGACGGTAAACTGTATAGACTATAGCACGGATTTTTCATTGCTGTCTTTGGAGCACAGGGTACCATCGGATTTTTGGCGGATTCAGTATTCTGAATCCATCAAAAATCCGCCCATATTCCTGTGCTGTGTAGACATAGCCTTATGACTGCAAAAGGAGAAGAGGTATATGGGTGACATCTAGATTGTTTACATCCTAGGCTGCCAAATGAAAAGTGAACATTATGTAATAATAGCAAGGTATTAATAACTTGCATATATATCACGTTACTATATCTTGCTATTATTACGTAATGTTCACTCTCCAGTTGCATTAAAGATGTATTATTTCAGACAGGTATATAGCTGATAACCAGATTATTTGCAGCATCTTGATCTTATGGGTTATTAACTAGAAATATATAAGATAAAGAAATGATTGGTACAATGGGAAATATATTAGTGCTAAAAAGCAACTACAAAATGGGTATATAAGGCGCTAAGACTACTTATTAAGAAGTTTAATTAGGACATAACAGACAATAAAAATTATGTGGACTACGTGTGTCTTGCTAGCGAGAAACACGTAGTCCACATTTTATATAGAATCTATAACTCGGCTAGTTCCTCACATGATTTGGCTGTCAACCTTAAAGGTTTTAATCTATTTAGGAAGGAAATAGCGAACAGGAAGATAGGAGGAGTGTGCATGTATGTAAGGAGTGATATGAAAATGGCAAATGTGAAAGAGGCAATAGAAGGTGAAGATGTGGAAACACTGTAGGTGGAAATACAAGGTGGGGTTAATGCATAAAAAATTATTTTTGGTGTAATCTATAGATCCCGAACATCACTGAGGAGATAACAGAACAAGTGCATAAAAAAAATTGAACAGGCAGCACAGGTGGGTACAGTGGTAATAATGGGCGACTTACCAGACATTGATTGGAGTCATGGTTCTGCATCAACTGCAAAGGGGAGGAAGTTCCTCAGTCTGTTACAGGATAATTTTATGGGGCAGTTTGTGGAGGATCCCACTAGAAGTGATGCTCCGTTGGATCTGGTAATTTCTAACAAAGCAGAACTTGTTGGAGAGGTCACTGTTTCTGAAAATCTTGGTAATAGCGACCACAATATAATTCCTCTCACTCTAAACTGGGAAAAAAAAAACACTGAGCGGGAGGGAAAAAACATTTAATTTTAAAAGGGGCAATTTGCCCTTATTGAGGGCCGCAATACAGGTCATAGACTGGGAGCAGCTATTAGCAAATAATGATGTAGAGGTCCGATGGGAGAGCTTTAAATATACTCTGGAGGAATTTATAGCAAACTGTATTCCTATGGGTAACAAGTATAGGTGATTAAAACAAAATCCAACATGGCTTCTACCTTCTGTTAGGAGGGCAATAAATAATAATAAAAAAAAAAAAAAGGGCATTTAAAAAATAGTCACGGGGTCAGCATTCGCCTTTGAAAATTACAAAGAGCTTAATAAAATTTGTTAAAAAGGTAATCAAATCCACTGAAATACAAAATGAAAGGCAGGTGGCCAATGACATCAAGACAAACCCCAAGAAATTCTTTAAACATATAAATGCCAATAAACCAAAGTCGGAGCATGTGGAAACAGTAAATAAGAGTAATGGGAAGCTGGTCACTGGGGACCAGGAGAAGGCAGAGATACTAAATAGGTTCTTCAGCTCAGTATATACTAACGAAGAGAAAGCAGCAGATGTTGCTGGTGTCAGTACCAGGGCTGTGGGGTCGGAGCCCATTTTGCAGGAGTCCGAGTTGGAGTCGTTAAAAAAATGGACCGACTCCAACTCCCAAAATATATAATAAATTGGTACAGTTAGTTCAGTGTGGTGCCAAGAGCAAGAGAAATTGGGTCTTGCCAGTTTTACTGCTCCCATATCTTCAGCCTCATCACATGAGGCGTGTAATTGATGACATGGAGCACACAGTGTTACCGCAGAGAAGAGATTGACCAGATTTCAGCAAAATTTTTCACTTCATATTTTCAATTTATTAAAGTTTTTTTCTGTTCCAAAGTCGTATCCTATAAATATATTTTACATCAACAAGCAAAAGGGTAACAATGTTTTGAACTTCTGACTTTCAGGCTCTATATCTCACCATCCGAGACTCCCATCATTTTATAGACAATCCTCTTGGCTATCTCATACATAACTTTTACCTTCAACTGTTTAGCATCTACTTCGTTCTGCAGATTCTTCTCATGTAACTGCATTGTTAGTGTTTTGCTTCTGGTGGTGGGACAATCTTTTTCTTCTTGTATACCACACATTACCACCTGTTCTCACATTCACATATAGTGTTTTTAGGCTGATTCCCAAGTGAAAGGCCACTGCAGTATCCAGCTCATCGATACCATCTCTCAGCCAAGAAAATTGCCAAACTGCATCATGTGAGGTCATGACAGCTGGAAGAATATGAAATGAAGTCCATCCATCCCAAAGCCAAAGAGGTGACATCCAGGCAAAACATCAGAGTCAACAAGTAGCTCATCACAAGGTTTATCAGTTCTAACGCGACAGACACGGCAGTGGAGACGGCTTGTAGGCGCCATAAGAGTGAGATCACAGACGTCCATGCAAGCACCATGCAACATGCATTACACAGGTCTGGAGTGATGGCCTGAAAAAAGGTGAAGAGGCCTCGACTTCAATCTCCTCATAAGAAGCGTTGGCTCGAGCTTGCAAAAAAGTGCGATAAATGGAAGATTGGAAACCTGGTGATTTGGAGGGGTGAGGTGAAAGTCAATAACCGGGGTCTGATGGGGGCAAATGGGTTTGGATGAATCAAGGGAAAAGAGGGCTTATGGATCGAGAGGCTGGAAGAACTGTCAGGTTCGGTGGAAGAAGCCTGAGGATATGGGGATGTTTCACAGCCAAAGGTGTTGGATACTTGACCAGGATCTCAATTTCTGAGCTATATTAGCCGCACCTAAAAGATAGCAAACTACAAACACACGAGTACTATGGGTACGTAAAGGACGACATAGTGTAGCAGCAGTACAATGACCCGAAACAGGCGGCGAGGTTGAAGAAGGAATGGTTCAATGACAATGAAGTAGAGTTGCTGTATCAGCCTCCATAGTCCCCAGACCTCAACCCAATCCAACACAGAGTTGAAGAAAAAGCTGTATTCGTACCCAGGTCCAGTATGCACCAACATTGAGAACATGTAGAAAAGACCTGGGATCAGATTTTGGTCAAAACATGATTGAATCAGATCCCGAGCCCAGAAGGATTTAGGCAGTGCTGAAAGCCAAATAGTAACAATGCAGTTACATCTGCAGAACTAAGCAGATGCTAAATACTAAATAATGTATGTATAAGATAGGTAGGATGTTTAAAGCTTTAGTGGATGGTAAGATATGGAGCCTGAAAGTCAAAAGTTCAAAACATTGTTACCATCTTACTTGTCAGTGTATGTTCTACCTAAATAGCTTGATTAGTGTACCATAAGGTGGTAAAAAGCCTGATGTTACCATTTTACTACAGTAAAGTTATCACTTAAACATGCGCCATGTATGAGTCAGGAGTCAGAGCTTTGGCTTACCGACTCCACAGCCCTGGTCAGTACTAATAGGTGCGATGCTAGAGCTGATAGGAGTGGGCCAAGTGTGGATGTAGGCGGTGTCAGTACTGTTAATACATCATCTGATATAATTAATTGGCTCGGTGTAATAAATTGGCTTGGTGTAGAAAAGCCAAGTTAAATAAACTGAATGTGAACAAGGCTCCATGCCCGGAAGCTTACACCCAAGAGTCTTAAAGAGCTCAGCTCGGTTATCTCTGTGCGGGGCGGCTGTGGATATAGTGTTTTTAGACTTTGCAAAGGCGTTTAACACTGTACCTCATAAGCCTTTATTGGGTAAATTAGAATCCATTGGGTTATAAATAAGTGTGTAATTGGATTAAAAACTGGCTGTTGGATCATACTCAGAGAGTGGTGGTAAATGACTCCTACTCTGAGTAGTCCCTGGCTATGAGTGGTGTGCCCCAGGGCTCAGTATTAGGTTCAATGTATTTATTAATGATCTAGTGGAGAGGATTAATAGCACGGTTTCTATTTTCCGGATGACCCCAAGCTATGTATTGTAGTGCAATCTATGGAAGATGTTCATAAATTGCAAGCAGATCTGGACACACTGAGTGTTTGGGCATCCACTTGGCAAATGAGGTTCAATATGGTTAAATGTAAGGTTCTGCATCTGGGTATGAATAATCTGCAGGCATCATATGTCCTAGGGGTAGAAAAACTGGGAGAATCGCTTGTTGAGAAAGATCTGGGCGTTGTTGTAGATCATAGACTACCGAACAGCATGCATTGTCAATCATCTGCCTTTAAGGCAAACAAGATATTGACATGTATTAAAAGAGGCATGGACTCGCGGGAAAAGGATGTAATTTTACCGCTGTAGAAAGCATTGGTGCGGCCTCACTTGGAATATGCTGTTCAGTTCTGGGCTCCAGTTTATAGAAAAGATGTAATGAGATGTGAGAGAGTGCAACAACGAGCAACCAAACTTATAAGGGGAATGGAGCATCTTAGTTATGAGGTGTAAGAAATATACAGTTAGAGAAAAAATATATTTCATTAGTGACAAGATAACAGATCTATGATCACCGTGAGTGAGGGTGCAGTCCTCTGGGTGCAGCCCTCAGGTCCTTACTTTTTTATCTTAACGAATCTAGATTCAGTAATACTTATACACCTTTCTTTATATAAGAAAAATATATTTATTTTACAATCTTCAAAGGATCATAACATAACATTGTTACAAGTTACAAAGCATAGAATACATTTACAAAATATGTATTTACGTTACCCTTGAGTGTCTGTGTGTAGAATGTATAATAGGAACCCTTCTTTCCTTCAGAGACCAGAGTTAGGCCTCAATGGCTTCCCTCCTGGCCAGCACATGGCCTCCTCACCACATGGCTCTTTCCAAGGTCTGTTGGCTCCGCCCCGGGTTCCACCCCTTGCTTCCCCACACCCCTTCCTTATATTCCCCTTATCCGTGTGGGTGTGACTCTCAGTTGGCTCAGGCATCACTACAAACCATATGTGGAATACAACTAAATATATTAGGTTCAACCTCCTCCTTCTGATGTCATTGGCTCTAAACCAGCTTGAACCAGCTCTTCACCAACCTTCAAAATAGCAATGCCAGCAACTTTATTTATACCTATGTGTGCTCGTGTGTGCTCGTCTATATTTTAACCCTTTTGATCACATATTATAATTTCTGTACCTTTTACTTGAAATATCTTTTAACATGAGGAGAGGTTAGAAAAATTAAACTTATTTAGTCTTGAGAAAAAATGGGACATGATTAATTTATATAAATGGTCCCTACAAAAAGTATGGGGAAAATAATTTCATGTAAAGCCCCCTCAAAAGACAAAATGATTCAATCTCCAGAGGAGAAAAGCGTTCTTCACTGTAAGAACTGTAAATCTGTGGAATGGCCTGCCTGAGGAGCTGGTCACAGCAGGAACAGTTGCGGGTTTCAAGAAAAGCTTAGATAACTATCTGGGTTCAGAGATGGGGTCTTCCCTGGAGCAGATTGGTTCTTGCCTTGTGGGTTTCAGGGCATTCACCAGTAGGGACACTAGGCTTGAACTCCTGGTCTCCCTCCCTTCACCCACATTTTCCCCACCCTTGGTTGAACTTGATGGACACATGCCTTTTTTTCAACTGTACTAACTGTGTAACTATGTAGTATCTCGAGACAGGCATTAGGTTGGAGTGGGCCGATGCTCCAGGAAGCTATGTGTGAAGGGGTTCAACCCTGCCCTCCAAATCCCGCAGCATCGCCCCACACCAGCCGCCTGCCTGAGAAGCCTCATGCAGGCTTTCGTAGCTGCCATGTATGTACATATATTACACTCTGCCATAGGGTTTGACCTATTAAAATATATATATAAATATGAGATATACATCATTTATCCCTTATGCTGAACAAAAAAATTCCAAATGTCAAAATTGTGGGTTTTTTGGTCATTTCACATCACCAAAAAATTGGAATAAAAGTGATCAAAATGTTACCAATAAAATCTATACTTCACACTTTTTGCTAAAAAATTTTTGAGGAAAATAGGCCTTTCGGGTCAGATACTCCAGTTTGCTTAGTTGTGTTGTATATTAATATTATGTAGGATGCACCGTGTTGCAGTTATTATATCATGCGTTTTTATGAAACTCCTGCAATCATTTTTATCTTTGGGGTAAGATATTCCAGTTGGCTTAAAGGGGTTGTCTCACTACAAGGATTGCTTTTTATGTTAAAGATCTTGCAAAAACAAGTCACTTTGCAACATATGTCCATTAACAGTTTCCTACCTATTCTGAGATATCCCCTCTTGTATTGGCTGCATTAGCTCCTCAGGTCGCTATAGCTACAGATCTGTTTGATCTATCCTTATAGGATGCCAGCACAAGTTGCTATAGCTACAGATCTGGCTTCTACTGCAGCCTAGTGGAAGCCAGTAAACACGCCCCTGAATTCAAAGTGAAACCAGGAAAACAGGACAAATCAATGTAGTGAGACAACCCCTTTGTATATTAAATGGGTTATCTAGGAGTTTAATGATTTCTTAGAACACTCTAAACAGCATTTATATTGAAAACTAAAGCTAATCTACTACCTTCCTGTGTTTCTTTACTTTTCTTTTGCCTCCTTTTTCATCTGTCATAAGATCAGTGAAACTTCCTGGTTGTGGGAGTGTCAGTGCTTCTCCTGCGGCTCTTTCCTACAAGTCCCAGAATCCATTGCAGTTACAATCTACGACTTCCCTGCACCCGCCCCCTCATCTTCCTGTTCAGCCCTATACACCCTTACATCATCCTTTTCAGACATGTACACCTCATGCCCCTGCATCTCTGCTCCAGTTCATGTCCTGGCTGCCTGCAATAGGCTGTGTGTAGTACATTGCATCAATCCGTTTGTAACATGGTGAAAAAACATTCTTTCCTCATATTATAATCTATGTAATACATGTACAAATTTATATCACATAGTGTTTTAATACTTCTATGTATGTGTTGTACATCCCCCCCCCACAGCAGGTACACAGCTATCCCATCATTGTAACTTTGATTGCTCTGGGTAATGTGGCATCACCCTGCTTACACTGGATAACCTATATAGCCTCTGAGAAAGGTGGATGATGTCTTGTTCCCCCCTCCCCCCCCACCCCATAGCAATCAGTTTTTTGATCATGGAAAAGCTGTGTGCCTGCTTTAAAGGATGTGGTATCATCTTTGCTCTCAGTTATGTCAGGTCAGCCATGATGCTTAACCCTGGCACCACTACTATATAAAGAGCAGTAGGCAGACCTTTTTTTTAATGCTGCTGGATAATCTCAGAGGTCCTACTGCACATTCAGCCAATCAAACAAAACAAGTCTTCTGACCTGGTAAAAAGGTCTATTTAGCAAATTTATCAAAAAGACCTTTTCTATCAGTTCATAGTAATGAAGACGCCAAGATTCTAGCAGCTAGCAGTGATTAGTCACTATGGATACATAGTTATCACTGTATTTCTATGTTCACACGACTTATTTCGGGGCGTATTTACGGACATATTTACGCCCACAAATACGTCCCGAAATACGTGTCACAAAGTGTGGCGCGTATTTCGCGTCGTAACTACAATCCCCATTCTTTACTAAGGGATAATACGTCGCAAATACGCCTCAATAATTGACAGGGGACTTAATTTTACGATTGTATTTACGGACGTATTTACGCCTGCAAATACGTCACAAAAAATACGAGGCGTATTTTACATTGGAATCAATGCTAATCTAATTTTTCATTATTTTAGGCGTATTTTGGGACGTATTTGCGGGCAGCACCTCTATTTACAAAGTGACTGATGAGTCACTTGAGGCAGCCAGATCTTTCTCTGCTCAAGTTAAGCCCACTACAAGGGAGTGCTTCTGAACTGAGCCTGGCTTCAAAGCACACCCACCGAGTGATGACAAAATGTACTTAGCGGCAGAAGCAAGTCATGTGATCAATGGACGTCACATGGTTTGCAGGACATAGGAGGGAGGGGAGTAAGGGCTTTCTGCCTGGTTTTGCAAAGCAGAACAGTTAATTTTTAATGAGAATTGATTACAAAGTTCAATATAATAAAGTTGTGAGGTCTATAACAAATAAAAAGAAAAGAACCCCTTTAATATTGTGTGTGATTGTATAATGTTATCATGCAGTTTTTTTATGGAAATGTTGCACTGATTCCTATGAGGGGGCATTTAGCATACACAGTCTTACTGAGTCCTTTTATCAGCTATGCCAAGTAACAGGGACGTGTTGATTAGGAAAGACGGAAGAGGAGTACATAAAAGCCAGACAGACTGTCCACATGACTGTTTGCTGGCCAAGCACATGGTAACAGGGCAATAAACATTCATTCAAACAATCTTGGTCATAATACATGTTTTCCATAATTCTGTTATGAGATTATGGCCCCGTATCCCAGCCACACCACCTGTCTCATGCGTGAGAATTTTGGGCTTTAGGGAACCGGCCCAAATGATAAATCTGTCATCATATTTGGTATGCTTGGGTTGCTAAATTCATACGGAGAAACGTGGCGTTCACGATAACTGGTTAGGGGACTCCTAGCAGGAGTTATGACCAAAGCTGGCAATTGACTGTCCCAGTGTTCTTGGCATATATTAAGCCATGCACTCTGTGACCTAAGCAGGAGGATGGGGCTGGAGGAATTTTGGAGATTCCATAAAACACCTTGGATTGTCAAAGACCATTGTCCCCGGAGTTGCCAATCCCAGATTATTTAGCTGATCGAATTGGAAAAGGTCTGTTTTTCGTTATTTTATCCCATTTGTTTTTATACTATAGTTTATATAATAAAGACTTCATACAAAGACTTTTATGCACCTCCGCAAGTATTATATTGAGCACCATATACAGTGCAATTGCAGAAAACCAAACTGTGGTGGAACCAGAATTCATTCAATATATATTTGGAGAAAAAGATCATACCAAGAGGACTAAAAAAAACTACCTTCTTTTGTGTATACAGAAGATTTTCTAGCACAGTGGAATTCAGCACTTACAGAATGTTCCGTAAAACGTATCCAACTTATAGTGGATTTTGAAACTAAGAAATACAGGAACAGATAAAGCTGACCACTGAAGCATTACAAAAGTATACGGGTCATGAAGATTTCCCAAAAAATAATGAGAGAATAAGAAAAAACATAGTAAAACTAGAAACTACAATTATGGAAATTAAAAAAACAAAATATCAGAGAGACTATCAAGACTATGAATACAACAGAGTATATGACTGGAGCATTGAAAAGAGACCCAGATCAATCTTGAGACAATCTTATAGAGCGAGAAAAGGGAAAAAAGAAATTCGTTTTTCGAATGTAGAATATGGACAGACTGGGACAACTGATTCAGAAACCTCATCAATTGAAAGATCTAGCAGTAACGATATATCATATGAGCAAAGAACAGAGGAGAATGGGAACCAACAAAAGTAAAAAAAAACTGAGGAAATGAGGAGGGAGGAAGCACCATAGCAAAAAGAGCAAAGGGGGCGACAAGAAAGAAATAATAACAAAAGAAATGGAGGACTATAGTAGTATCATAGTATTAACCCCTACTATCTTAACTATTAGTGAGTTAAAGGTATTGAACAAGGGACTCAATTTTTCACCAACTAGAATTTTTAATTTTTTCGATACCTTATTGGACATTAATCGATTCGTTAGGACTCTCACGGTGAAACATTTTTTCAATGATCAAGAAAAAAGGGAGGAATCATATGAAACTGCAGGGATATTACAAGAATTACAAAGAATTACAAGGAAAAGAAGAGATGCAAACAGAGGGAGAGGAGGTCCGTTACAGGAGTGTTAACCCCATTTTTATCAACTCCAGAGTGGAAGCCATGGATAATTTCCAGGCGACCATGGAGAGAGATTTGAGAAAACTCTATGAAAAAAGAAAAGAGATTAACAACAACAAATCTAATTTAACACGACAGGAATATCTTGCACTATAAAAGCTGAAAAATGGTAATTTAATTATTAAAAAAGCTGACAAAGGGGGAACCACGGTTGTTATGGACCCTGGACTTTATGAAAAACAAATTTTACTCATTCTCAAAGATGAAAAAAACTTATCGAAAGTTGCCAGCAGATCCTACTAGGATTATTAAAGAAAAATTAGATAGGCTACTAGAAGAAGGTGTAAGCATAGGAGCCATTACTGAGAATAAAAATAAAACAACTGTCAAAAGAAAATCCCAAAATCCCAATTTTTTTTTATGGGGTCCCCAAGGTGCACAAGGGGGAATTTCTCCCCTAGTATGCGCCCTATAGTGTCAAGTATTGACAGCCTCACAGCACCCCTTAATAAGTGGGTAGACCTCCATCTTCAACCCATAGTCCAAAAAACACCAGGGTACCTTAAGGATAGTACGGCGGTGTTAAAAGTATTTACTAATTTCAAATGGTCTGAAAGTTTTACTTGGCTCAGTCTAGACGTATCTAGATATTCTAGTATCCCCGAGGGTTTAGTAAGGAAAGCTGTAGATTATCATTTGAATAACAGTGGATATAGTGAAGAATTAAAAATATTCCTGTTGGAGGGTATTGATTTTCTGCTATATAATAACTATTTTAAGTTTGATCAACAGTATTATTTACAGCTATTAGGAGTGCCCATGGGGGCCACTGCATCCCCATGTTTGGCTAACCTATTCATGGCGTGGTGGAAGCACCACGCCATTTATGGTTTACATAATCCCTTTGCGCATGGTCTGGTCTGGGTGTTACATTGAAGACCTCCTTATTGTTTGGGTTTGCGATGTGACGTCCATACCAGACTTTGTTACTTATCTCAATGATAATGACATCAATTTGTGATTTACATTCTCTTATGATCAACATCAAATTTCTTTTTTGGATCTCCTGCTGACAGGTGATAATATTGGATCGAGAGTAGTTACATCTCTATATAGAAAAACCATTAGTGGTAATACCATCTTACGTGCAGACAGCTGTCACCCGGCACATACAGCAAATGCTATCCCATATGGGGAGTATTATAGAGCTCGAAGATCTTGTACAGAAGAAAAAGACTGTGAAGCGGAATTACTTACGGTAGATAGTAGACTGAGTAGGAGAGGATACTCCAAAAAACGTATAGTTACAGCTAGAAAAAAGATACAAGATCAAACGCAAAACCGTTTACTTTATACTAATAAGGACAAAAAGAAAGAACAGGGACATAAGAGGGGAATAGTTTTCTCCACACCATTTAGTCAAGATTATGAACAAATCAAAAAAGTTTTTTATAAAAATGTTAACATTTTGAGGCAGGATGCAATATTGGCAGACATTGTGGATGAGGGAATATATATATAGTCCCAAAGCGAAACAGAACAATAGTAAGTATAATTTCCCCAAGTAATTTTTCAACCCAAAAAAATCTGAGCAATTGGCTTTCATTAAAAGGTTTTTACCCATGTGGAAAACAGCGTTGTAGTATTTGTAAATACACTCAAAAAACAGATAAGTTTAAGAATAATAAACAGATAGGTAGAATGTATACAATAAAAGAGTTTATTAATTGTGACAGTGATCCTATTGTATATGCGATACAATGTACTACTTGTAACAAAACATACATTGGTAGCAGCATCCGTAAATTCAAAGTCAGAATAGCGGAACACCTTGCGGGTATTAAAAAAAGGCTGTGCTTCTCATTCCGGCGCGGCTAAACATTTCATGGAGCACCACGCAGGCGCAGTAGACAGTTTTCTTTGTTACGCCATTGAGAAAGTGGGAAAACCACATAACGGCGGAGACTGGCAACACAAAGTGCGCCTGCGGGAGGCTCAATGGATACATATGCTAGAAACCAGAGTGCCGCAAGTGATGAATTACAGAAGCGACCTAGCGCACATTTACTAGAAGCAGGTAATAGTTCCTATTGTAATTACTTATTATCGGATAGTTTTGTTCATATTTTTAAGGAGTTTTTAATTAAAGGATATGACGTAAAGAGGGAGGTGCTGGTTGAACCTCCCACTTTCTATATATAATGAGCACTGTTTGTAATAGGTTATTGCCGTGATCAAGGGCTTAGTGTTTGCCCGAAACGCGTCGGTGTTGGAGCGTTAGTGTACCCCCTGCATATGTCAGAATAAATGCAGCATATTTCTTTGCACAAAGTCTGCTGGTTTCACATTTTTGTGTCGTTTTTATAGTTTACATACACTATATAAAAAGCCACATATGCATGTTTTTCTCACTATCTGACATGAAATCAGAATAAACCTTACCCGAGATTATTTATATTTGCCAAATGCCAGAATAATGAGAGAGAATTATTTAAGGCATCTTTATTACTATCTGCAAAGTCAGTTTACATACATAGTTATTGGTAGCATTGCCTTTAAACTGACTTGGGTCAAACATTTTGGATGTCTTTCCACAAGCTTCTCAAAATATGTTTATTTTGGAGTAATAGCTTCTTCCTTGCAGAGTGGCCTTTCAGCTCATGTTGATACAGTACTCGTTTCACTGTGGATAATGACACAATCGTAGCAGCTTCCGTCAGCATCTTCACAAGGTCTTTTGCTTTTGTTCTTCGGTTGATATGAACATGTTGGACCAAAGCACGTTCATCTCTGAGAGACAGAACCCATCTCCTTCCTGAGCGGGATGATGGCTGGACATTCCCATCTTGTTTGTACTTCTGTATAATTGTTTGTACAGATGAACGAGGCAGCTTCTGGTATCTGGAAATTGCACCCAAAGATGATCCAGACTTGTACAAGTCCACAATTCTCTTCCTGATATCTTGGATGATTTCTTTAGACTTACCCATGATGTTACACACAGAAGCAGCGTGTTTCTGGTGTGCATTTAAAAAATAAAAATAAAGAAATCCAAAGGTCTGTCTCTAACTCAGATGTTGCCAATAAACCTATCAGAGGTTTCCAAAGACATGACGACATCATCATGGGCTGTCCCAAGTTTTTTAAAGGCATATTAATCCTAGTGTATGTAAACTTTTGACTTTGCAGAAAGTAATGAAAATGCCTTAAATTCTCTCTCACTCATTATTCTGGCATTTGGCAAATATAAATAATTTTGGTAATCTTAAATTATTCTGATTTCATGTCAGATAGTGAGAAAAACATGCTTATGTGTCTTTTTATATAGAATCACTATAGGGGTATAGTATGGGGTAACCAGTATTTTATAACTGCAGACCGATTGTCAGCTCTGTGGGTTAGTATTATTGCAACGGCTGCCCAGTGGTTGGGGACCTCTGCCCTAGAGAACCCTCTGCGTGTGGTTTCCTCTGGCGTATAATTGAGGTTGGCAGTGGGATCAAATTCTGTCTCCTTTTTTGTGTCCCCATTTGCCTTTGAGATTCCACCCTTTGTATCTCCCGTTCATGACAAATTGGTGGCAGTGTGTGTGTTGTGGAGGCTGTAGACCAAGTGGTGGTACGTGGGGTGCTCATAGTGTAGGATGAATGTGAGTTGTGGTGTAGTTTCTCTGGTCACCCCCAAGTTGCACAGAAGAAGGTGGGGCCTGAGTTATGTGTCCAAAACAGATTGTGCCCTAGAAACCTCCCTGCTTGGGATTTCCCTTTGAGGTTGGCAGTGGGATCTAATTGTCTTCTTTGTGTGCCCCTGTGCCCTCGTTTTCCCCTCCTTGATCCACCCTGTCCCTGACAAAATAAATCTATATATTGTGGGAGATTAGCTTCAAAAATGGTAGGCACAAATGGGTTTTGGATACAAAAACAACATGGTTTTTATTTACACGGTAAACAAACAAAAGTATAGCAATCAGGAACAAAACAGTCTCCAGCCGGAGATATCACATCCTGTTACAGTCCATACACAGAACAAACATGTGGCTTAGCTTCAGCCAAGTAGACGTATGTCCGCATACCAATGAATGGTGTAGTTTGAATCCAAGTTCAAGGTAGCCGGACAACGTCCTGGAGCTCCTTTTCCAGCTCCTTACTGCAACAGACTGTAGCCGGAAATGGCAGAATCCACAGGGTAACACTCCTCACCTGAGGTCTGCAACTAGCAGACTTTTAAAGGTCTCAAAGAGGTCCAGAAAACGCCTGGACCGGACTGTGGGGACGTCCTCCCACCCTCGCTACAGCTGTCCCAGAAAAGAAATCCCATGAAAGCTGCATGGCAGCTACACTAACTATATACATGAGTTGGTAACCTACGGTCACTAACTAAGATGCTCCTTGGACTACGGTGGCACATAGACTGCAGTTCTGGTGCTGCAGTTTGGCTACATGGAAAAGCTGGGGTGTATTGACGGACCGTCCAGCGTGACATACCTGAAATTTTGACGGCCTATATAGCAACCTTCTTGGCACATATTTACCATCTATTGCCATCTTATTGCTTCCAGTTGCCTAATATATATATATATTCAAAGAAATAAGCCGCACTTTCTACGTGTAATCTTCAGCGGGGTGCCAGCAACATATGGATTTCCCGGCGAGGGAAGCCGATTTCTACTATACCATAGGAAAAAGTTGCAGCAAAAAATTACAATCCAAAACTATCATTAACACCATAAATTACCAATTAAATAATGTCTATATTTTATTTAATTGGTAATTTATGGTGTTAATGATAGTTTTGGATTGTAATTTTTTGAATTATTATTTACTAGTGGTCATTAGATATAGGTATATTTTAAGTAGTATTTTGTCACATTATATGCGGTTTATGTACGGGATAATGATTCATTGATATTTTTTTGGTCACTGGATTTACTTATTCTGGTTTACCTAATTGTAGTTTAGTTACTTAGTAACTATATAAATTTCTTGTTTTGAATCACTAGTTGAGGTGGAAGTTAATTTGGTTATTATTGTAACTTTTTCTTAAGAGGAATTTGATATATGAAATAATCAGTATTGTCTCGAGCGTTGTCATTGAGACGCAACTGTGACTGACATGCGCAGTAGACGTTAGTTGTTACGCTGTTGCGTAGACAACGGGCTTTTCCGGACATGCGCGTTTGGGTTTGAGGACGCGTGGGTTAGTGATTATGTTTGGTTTAGGTTGTTATGACAACGGTTTCTTCCGGTCATGCGCGGCTGTGTTTTAGGAACGCCGTGCTGGGAATGCAGTATTGTTGCCCTCGTGGAGTATTTGATTATAGTGCCATACTGAACATACAGCTGTACATTATTGAGACCCTAGGTGAGCGATATTGGATCCCGCCCTCTTATTTACTGTTTTATGTAATTTTAACTTGTCAATCTTATTGACAATGTTGCCTTATGTCAATATTGTCTCTTACTCACTATGGATTTTTATGATCACGAACATGTTGTTTTGTATATGTATGCATAATGAATTATATATTGTAATCACTTAATGAATTTTATATTGATTGTTAATTAATGTCTTCTATATATGCACTTGAAATTTATATGGTGTGATACTTGAAAATGGCTCTGTGAGAGAGCCGAAACGTCGTTCTTGGAACATGTGGCAATAAATTCACGTTTTTTCACCTGACTACCAGAGTGCTGCAACTTTTTCCTATGGTGTATATATATATATATATATATATATATAATTATATATATAATATATAATATATATAATATATTACACATAGGCAGTCCCCGGTTACAAACGGGATAGGGACTGTAGGTTTGTTCTTAAGTTGAAATTGTATGTAAGTTGGAACAGGTATATATTAAATGTAATTCCAGCAAAAACAATTTTTTTTTTAGTTTTGGAAGTGCAGGGTACAGTTTTTACATTTGTTTTGCTGTCTGTGCCTTTTTATTGCTGCTGGCACACTAATATATATATATTTTATATATATATATATATATACATACACACACACACGATTATTTTTTTTTATTACTAGAAGCTAAGGGGTAAAATACACCTATAGCACCTCGGTTTCGTGATGTCTATACTACATAGTGACATCCTAAAACTCAGGTGCCATAGGTGTATTTTAAAGGAGTTTTTCTTATCAGGCTGTTTTATAAAGCCTGCTCTTTACAGCTAGCTTCAGGCTTCCTGGTTAGGTTATTTGGGGGTCTACATCAATGATTGGCATGCTAGCTCTGCTATTCCTAGCTGAGTCTATTAGAGGGACATTGTTAATGGAAGGTTATAACAGCAAGGTAGAAGGCTACAGAGCTTTAGAGGGTCATCAGTAAAAAACGTAAGCTCCTGTACTGCTGATAAGATGCAGCAGGTCATGATCTCACTTTCCCTGGCTACTTCTGCAAGAGAGATGGTTGTGACCTAAGGAATCCTAGGCTCCTAATTGAGGCAAAATCAGAAAATCTGTTTGGTAATACTCTTTATTTAAAGCGGTTGTCTCACTACATTGATTCATCTTACCGGAGTCCTGTTTTCTTGGTTTCACTTCGAATTCAGTGGCGTGTTTACTGGCTTTTATTAGTAGAAACCAGGTCTGTAGCTATAGCGACCTGAGGAGCTGATGCAGCCCATGCAAAAGGCGATATCTAGGAATAGGTAGGACACTGTTAATGGACCATATTGCACAGTGACTTGTTTTTGTAAGATCTCTAACCCCTTAACGACCTAGGACGTATGCATACGTCCAGGTCGTTTGGGGGTTCACGCACCTGGACGTATCCATATGTCCTGAGGATCGCGCTTAATCTAAAGCAGAGTTTGCGCGATCGGCGCGGTATGTCAGCTGTATATTACAGCTGACATACCGCAGCGTCGGCCCCGACCCGAGATCGCTCCGGAGGATGGGGGGGGGGGGTTAACCCCTTAATTATCGCGACCATCAGGTCGCAATAACTAAGGGAGACGCAGGAGGAGATCACTCCTCCTGCATCTCTGTCGGCGACAGCAGCGCACAATCGTGCGGCTGCTGTGTGCTGACAGACAGCACGGAAGGCATAGAATGCCTTCCGGGTTGTCTGTGACGTCACCATGCCCGACTGTGCCCTGTGGGCATGGCCCGGCATTGTGACTGACAGTTGTCATAGGAACCAGTACACAGCAACAAGCTGTGTAGTGATTCCTATTGAATGAGAGATCTAAAAATCACTCATTCAAATCCCCTATGGGGAAATGTTAAAAAAAAAAATGTGAAAGAGTAAAAAATTTGAAAAATAAGTAAAACACAAACACAAAAAATAAAAAACACGTACATCGCCCTTTTCCCCTTTACAAACGCCAATCGCCCCAAAAAAGATAAAAAAATAAATAAAGTACCCATATTTGGAATCGCCGCGTGCGAAACGACCTGCCCTATAAATCTGTCATGTTAATTAACCCGTATGGTGAACACCGTAAAAAAAACAAAAAAAAAAATCAATCACAGAATTAAGATTTTTGTTCATCCCGCAGCACATAAAATGGAATAAAAAGCGATCAAAAACCCCTATAAACGCCAATGTGGTGCCAATTAAAACGTCAAGTTCATCCTGCAAAAAAGTCCTTGCACAGCTCTGTACTGTATACAGAAAAATAAAAAAGTTATGGCTCTCAGAAGATAGCGATGCATAAATATTATTTAACACACAAAAAACAATTTTTTTTTTTTTTTTTTTTTTTTAAAGTGCTTCAACATAAAAAAAACTATATAAATTGGTTATCGCCGTAAGCGTATCGACCCACCGAGTAAAGATAAATTTTTACGGATACTGCAGGGTGATCTTTTAAAAATAAAAAAGTCTTGTCCCCCAAAAATGATAGCAAAAAAAAATGTAAAACCACCCCCGCAAAAAAAAAGCGGTACACAGCTCCGTACACAGAAAAATAAAAAAGTTATGGTCTCAGACATGCGAGCAAAAATGGTTTCCTTTTTGAAAAAAGTTTTTTTATTGAAAAAAAGCAGAAAAAAAAATAAAAAATAATACAAATGGTATTGCTGTAATCGATGACCTCAGTAAAGCTGGCATGTATATCTAACCATGTTCACACGCAAATTTTGCGGGACAAATTCCCCCCGCAAACCCCTTGGGGACGGGGGCGGGGGGGGAGGGGGAAAGCAGGGGCCGCATTTTCGCCGGCCCATAACTTCACTGCTAGCGGCGCGTATACGCCCAGAAAGTGAATGCAATTATCCCCCGCCCGGCGCTTCGCCGGGCGGGGAAGAGACGAAATCCATAGTTCTCTATGAGAACGGAATTTACCGAATGAATGGCCGTTTTCGGCCCAAATTTGGGACTTGCGCGTAATTCGGACCGAAATAGGGGCCCATTTTAAGCCGTGTGAACATGGCCCTTTCGCAAGTGACCGCTATAAAAAAAAAAAAATCACACCAGAATTTGTAATTTTTGTTTAAAACGCCTCACAAAAACCTTAAAAAAAAAAAGTGACAAAGTTCGTATGCACCCCTAAGGGACTAATACAACTCAATTCACCCCGCAAAAAACAAGGCCATACACAGCCGCACATAGCAAAATAAAAAAAATTTTACGTCAAATAGGACAACATAAAAACAAAATTTTTTTTAAGACCCACCGATATACTCGAAATAAAAGCCAAACCCAGATAACCGAGCACCTACTTTTTTCCACAAAAAAACGGGAAACTTTATTGACTCGAGTGATAAGCCCTAGGGTGGAAAACGCAGAAGCGGCTACTGGTGAATTATAAAAATAAAAATAGAAACCAAATAAAATTACATAGCAGTATAGGCAGTTTAATGTCCCCCATAGGCAGGTATAAGGCAGTTTAATGTCCCCCATTAAGATATATAGGCATTAATGTCCCCCATAGGCAGGTATAGGCAGTTTAATGTCCCCCATGCTTGGTATAGGCAGCTTAATGTCCCCCCCATAGTAACTAAGGCAGGTATAGTAGGCCCTTAAAGGTAGTACTATCGGATAGGCAGGTATAGTTAAGGACTTATAGGCAGTACTAGGCATGTATAGTAGTACTAGGGCAGTATAGGTAGGCTTATCTAGGCAGTACTAGGCAAGGTATAGTAGGCATTATAGGCCGTACTAGGCAGGTATAGGAAGTACTAGGCAAGGTATAGGCAGTACTGGCAGTATCGGCAGGCTATATTGCAGACTAGGCAGGTATAGGAAGTACTGCAGTCATAAGGTAGGCTTATATAGGCAGTACCTTAGGCATGGTAATAAGGTAGTACTAGGCAGGTATAGGTAGCTTAATAGGCAGTTACTAGCAGTAATAGGTCGTACTAGGCAGGTATCGGTAGGCTTATAGGCAGTACATAGGCCGTATAGGTAAGGCTTATAGGCAGTACTTAGCAGTATAGGTAGTACTAGGAGCAGGTATAGGCAGGCTATAGGCAGTACTGGCCAGCAATAGCCAGTACTAGACATGTATAGGCAGGTGGTAGGCAAAACGTTTTAAAACAAAAAAACATCACTTACCAGGCTCCCCGCTGCTCCGTCTCACTGGCCGGCCTCCTCGCTGTTCGGGGCCCCGCCGCTCTTCCCGGCACAGCGGGGGGACTCATCACCGCGCACGCACGTGATACATGCACGCTGCCCGTCCGGGGGGCTCCGACAGCCGCGGCCGCTCCGAGATTGCGGCCTTCCCGGAGTCCACTGCGGAGCCGGAGCGCTCGCCTGGCCCCGCATGGTATCTCTCACCTGGGCTCCGGGGGAGTCCATGCAGGGGAAGAATGACGGACATCCCCCGGGGGGCCCCGGCGCCTGGACACTGTCACCTGCCGGCCTTCATTATATCGCTCCTGAGGACCGCTATAAATGAACGCCCGTCAGCACTCGGGCCATCGCAGCCCTAGTGCCACATACTCGATAAAGCCAAAGGGGTTTTTTAGCACCTTTTTTTGTCTGAAAAACTCGGCTAAAATTTGAGTAATACGGATTTCTATTTTAAAATAAAAAAAACATAAAAAAACATATAAAATTTTTACCCTTGCAAATTGTAAACCCCCCCCATAGTAAATTATCACATCATTTACACTGCACGGGGTACGCTTAAAATTGAAGCCCAAAAAAAAATGGCGAACGCTTTTCCCCCCCCCCCCCCCCATTTCATACCCCCAAGCTAAAGAAAAAAAAGATGGGAAAACCCGGGCGCCCAAAAAGCACAATACACCCCAATAGATCCAGAGGGGTGTTGAATCTAAAATGGGGGGATTCTTTAAAATTTTTTTCTGTTTTTTTTTCTTTGGGGGCTTTGCAAATATGACATGGCCCCACCAAAACTGTCTCCAAAAAAAACCTCCCCCCCCTTGTACGCCCTGCCATGCTTCCAAAACTTTACCCCACATGTAGGTTTGCCGAACTGGGGGAATTGCTAAAAAAATTTTAGGTGCTTTTTTTTTAGGATTCCTTGTAAAAATAAAATTTTAAGCTAAAATTTTCAATTGTTGGAAAAAAATAAAATTTTTAATTTTCACACCTAATCTAAAAAAAATTTGAATCGCCTGTGGGGGTTAAACCACTGCACCCCGGAATATTCCTAAAGGGGGTTTTTTCCAATATGGGGGCTTTTTAGGGGAGTTTAAAAGTTTTTGCACCTTAGAGTGCATCAAACTAAAGGGGTCTAAATAAAATCGTATTGAAAATGAGCCCCCAAGTCCAGAGGTGCTCCTCCTATTCTGAGGCTTGTGGTTGAGCCAAATAGTGCACTAGGGCCACATATGGATATCTCTGAAAACGCAGACCTGGGGGAATTGTTTTTGCGTTGCATTTACCTATCCACATTACCGTATTGCAGTGAAAAATAGACAAATATTGAAAATCTGAAAAAAAAGTGAAATTTTGAAATTCACCTCCACTAATCGCTTTAATTTCTGTGAAATATCTAAAGGGTTTAGAAACTTCCAAAACCCCTGTTTAAATACCTTAAGTTGGTCTAGTTTCTTAAAGATGGAGGATTTATGGGGGTACCTAACATGCAGGCCCATCAAAGCCACGTCAAACGGGAGTGGTCCCTAAAAAAATGTATATTGCAAATTTTCTTGAAAATGTAGAAATTACTACTAAGTTTCTAAGCCCCCAAATTTTCGAAAAAAAAAAAAAAAAAAAGACTTTTAAAAAATGATGCCAATCTATATGACATATGGTAGATGCTAGATATAAACTATTTTGTGGGGATAATTATCTGTCTTGCACGCAGAAATTTTGGGACTTTCAAATTGACACATTTTTCCAAATTTTCACAAATTTTGATATTTTCACAAAGAAACAAGGTTTGTATAGACCAAAATTTCTTACTATCTTAAAGCACAATGTGTCACGAGAAAACAATCTCTGAATCACATGGATAAGTGAAAGTGTGAAAAAGTTATTCTCACACAAAGTGACACATGCCAGATTTAAAAAATAGGGCTGTGTCAAGAAGGCCAAAACTGGCTGGGTCCTTAAGGGGTTAACTTAAAAAGCAATCCTTGTAGTGAGACAACCCCTTTAAGTTTTGATACATGTTTAAAGCTAATCGGTATGGTGAGAATACCTCTTTAAAATATTACATTCAAACTCTACAATAAAAATAATTACGTTTTTAAGAGGACTTTTCCAGTGACTTTAAAGGAGTTGTCTCACTACAGGCTTTCAGCCTACCTCAGTGTGCCTGGCAGTTGAATTCAGGGGCGTGCTTCTTGTCTGCCTCTTCTCCTCCCCCTTCCCCCATCCCCTCAGCACCAGGGCTGTGGAGTCTGCAAGCCGAAGCCCTGATAACTTTACTGTAGTAAAGTGGTAACATCAGGCTGTTTATTACCTTATGATAAAATAATCAAGCTATTTAGGAAGAACAGACATTGACAAGCAAAATGGTAACACTTGTGGGTAGAGTTGAAGAAAAATCTGTATTTGTATCCAAGTCCATTCTGCACCAACATTGGAAATGTGTAGAAGAGACCTGGGATCAGATTTTGGTCAAGATATGCTTGAATCTGATTCAGAGCCCAGAAGGATTCAGCAGTGCTGAAAGCCAAAGGTGATTTACCAAATTTCTAACAAAATAAAAACAATTAACACTTTTTTTTAGGGGGCAAAACTATAACTAAGCAATGCTAAATACTTGCCCAAATCAAAAATTATTATTAAAGATTTAAGATGACTGGATAAAAAAATTACAGGGCGCCTCATGTGCAAAGCTTTTAGTGGAAGGGTGAGATTTTGGAGCCTGAAAGTCACAATTTTAAACCATTGTTACCATTTTGCTTGCCCGTTGGGCAAATATATTTATTGGGCATTGGGCTTTTTTGGGGCACAAAAAAAAAATTTTAAAAAAGGGAAAACACTGCAGGAAAAATTTTGTGGAGTCCTGAATTTGTTTTTGGAAAAAGTAATTTTCCCCCCATCAGATCCGGGATACATGAAACCCCCACACCCGATCTCATTATTTTACCAGGCTGAGAACGGCCTCTCTACACAAACTTTTGGGTTTGGGAAAAAAGCAATGACCCCCAGGGTCAACATTCAACAAAGTCGGGTAAAAAGGGAAATTTCCCCCCCCGTCAACAGTCATTTTTTTGAAAGAATGGTTGGAAAATCTTCTCTTCTTTGAAAGCAGGTGAAACAAATTTTTTTTTAAACTGTTTGCCCAAGGAGGGGGAATTCTTTTCCCCGGGGCAGCGCTTTTGGCCGCTCCAAATTCCCTCAATTAAAACTCCCCCATTTTGATAAGGCGAAAGGATATGGGAAGCAGTAGCACTTTGGGGGCCCAAACCCCAAATTTCCCCTTTCTCTTTTAAATCTTAAAATAACTGGAAAACCCAACCCTTTTTTTATTTTTTTTTGGGAGTCGGAAATCCTTTCCCTTTTTTTGACGACCTTTCCCACTCCAAGCCCCCCTACACACAGACAGCCTCCTTCCCTTTTCAGCAGGGGAGGGGCGAGGGGGGTTTTTCTGCCAAAGTTTAAACCCCGTGGTGCCGCCTAGAAATTTTCTACTCACTGCTTTAAATCAGCCCGCACTTTTCCCGCTCCCCCAGAGTCAGAGAAAAACAGGGAAAGGGCCCGATCTATGAGTGTGGAGAGTCGTGAAGCTGTTAAATAGGGAGAGCCAAAGGGGGGGAAAGCAAGGGGTTTTCCCATACCCCCTGCTTAGGGAAAAAAAATTTTTTTCCCCCTCTCAACAAAAAACAAACAAAACCCCCGGGCAAACGACCAGGGCAGCTGTGAAAAATGTTACAAAAAATCACGATTGTCCCCTTATTAAAAGCAAGCAGGGGAGGGGATATGAACCGAACCCCTTCCCCCCTGATCTTTTTTAAAAAGTATAAGGGCCCAAAACTCCACAGACACATCATGATTATAGTAACCCCACTTCACTTTCTGTCCACAAAACTCCGACCACAGAAACAGCTTCACCTCTGCTCTCCTCAACTTGTTTGAACGGGGGGAAACAGGGTTTTTCCACACAAAACACAGAAGCCAAACCCCCCCCCCCCCTTCCCAAAAAAGCAACTGTGCAGGTGGGCTCTTGTCTCCCGACCCGTAAATTCCCGAAATAGGGGAGTCACCAGGACTGGCAGCCATGAGATAACAATCAACAGGGCAGCTGGGAAAATGATTTTAGGGGCTGAAAGCACCTACTAATAACAGGGGTAATTTTAAAAATCAAAAAGGGCATTTTGAATTAACATAAAATTGCAAACTGCTTAATTTTTTTTTTTAAAAAATTTTTTAATTAAAACCCAATCATTTTAGGGGAACAACCCCTTTAAGACTTCCTTTACCCTACATTTGTGGGGGTGTAAAATTTTTTTTTTAAAACCCTTTTTTCCCCCCTAAAGCCAAAATTTAACGTGGCAGGGAGCGTGAAGAGATTTTAATCCGGGTCACTCCCCCTGACCTGCTCATATAAACTGAAGACCAAACTCTTTATCCCGATCGTTTAAAACCCTTTTTGATGTTTGGGGGAAATCAGGGGGGTTTCCCAAACCCAGTCCTCACGCCCCAAACCCAAAAGTTTATGTTTTCCCCGGTTTCCCCCTTAAATGCCAAGTTTATTAAATTAAAGCTTTTCAAAGGTTTTCATAAAATTTTTTGTCAGTTGGGAAAATTTTGTGGGATATCCTGAAAACATACCGTTGGGGGGCATTGGGCTGGATTTTCGGGGAAACCCCCGGTTTAAATAGTTTAGCCGATGATGCCAGTTCCCGGATTTGGGGAACCTTTTTTAGACAGAGTGCTGAAAAGGGGAACCGGGAAAAAAACCTTACTTACCCCAAAGTGGGGCCGCTGCCAAACGGCACGAAGCAGAGTTGGGGACGTGAAAAAACGGGCCCAAAAAAAAAGGAAAACAAGGATGTGGGGGGCCGCTTTGCCCATCCCTCTGCCAAAATTTCCATTTTTAAAAGTGACCAATTGGGGTAGACAGCAAGGGAACACAGTGCCCAGCAGACAATTAACTTTAAAAAACCCCCCACAACACCCTGACCCCATATACCACCAAAAATAGTGACCCGAATAATACCGGGCCACCCTATCACCACCCAAAAAATGACTGAAAAATAACCCCCCACACCAAAGACCTATATCACACCCCATAGTGACTGAAAAAATACCCGCCACGTATCACCACCACAAAATGAAAAAAAATAATTTCCGCCACAATAACCCTTAAAATCACAAAACCCCCACAGTGAACCCGGGTAATACCGCCACTATCACCCCCCCACAAATACTGAATTTAAAACCGCCACACTAATTTCCTTTAAATAAAAACCATTTAAACTTTGGGAAATTATAAGAAATTTGGGCCCCTCAGGCCATAGGGAAAATAGATAAAGGTCCCCCCCGGTAGTATACAGCTTCCCCCACAGGCCAAAATTCAGGGCGCTAAAAGGCAGAAAATGGATAGCCCTCCCCCCAGGCAGTATACAGACAGATACTCCCCCACCGGGCGGTAAAACAGACGGATGGGTCTTTCCCCCCAAGGCGGTAAAAACAGACGGATGGGGTCCCCCACCAGGCGGGAAACAGACGGGTGGCTCTCCCCACCATCCGGGAAAACAGACGGGGTGGCTCTCCCCCCCCAGGCTTATAAAAGACGGGGGGCTCTCCCCCCCCAGGCGGTATACGAAGGGGGGGCTCCCCCACCCCGGGGGTAAAACAGACGGGGGGGGGGGGGCTCTCCCCACCCCGGCGGAAAACAGACGGGGGGGGGGGGCTCTCCCCACCAGGCGGTATACAGACGGGGGGGGGCTCTCCCCACCAGGCGGTATACAGACGGGGGGGGGGGGGGGGGGCCTCCCACCAGGGGTATACAAGACGGGGGGGGGGGGGGGGCTCTCCCCACCAGGCGGTATACAGACGGGGGGGGGCTCCCCCCCCACCCAGGGTCGGTTTTATAAATTCTCTCCCCACAGCGGTATAAGCCGCTCTCCCCAACAGCCATGTGTATATTGATATTGCTATCCAACATATATATATAATAATGCTCTCCCCCAGCAGTATAAAGCCAACTGCTCACCCACAGCAGTATATAGATATTGCTCTCCCCACAGCAGTATATAGATATTGCTCTCCCCACAGCAGTATATAGATATTGCTCTCCCCACAGCAGTATATAGCCAGCTCTTCCCACAGCAGTATATAGCCAGCTCTCACCACAGCAGTATACAGCCAGATCTCCCCACAGCAGTATACAGCCAGCTCTCCCCACAGCAGTATACAGATAGCTCTCCCCACAGCAGTATATCTCCCCACAGCAGTATATAGCCAGATCTCCCCACAGCAGTATAGAGCCAGCTCTCCCCACAGCAGTTACAGTTACCAGATTACTCTCCTCCCACAGCAGTATATAGCCAGCTCTCCCCACAGCAGTATATAGCCAGCTCTCCCCACAGCAGTATATAGCCAGTCCTCCCCACAGCAGTATACAGCCAGTCCTCCCCACAGCAGTATACAGCCAACACTCTCCCCACAGCAGTATATAGCCAGTCCTCCCCACAGCAGGATACAGATAGCTCTCCCCACAGCAGTATATAGTCAGCTCTCCCCACAGCAGTATATAGCTAGCCCTCCCCACAGCAGTATATAGCCAGCTCTCCTCACAGCAGTATATAGCCAGCTCTCCTCACAGCAGTATATAGCCAGCTCTCCCCACGACATTATATAGCCAGCTCTCCTCACGAAACACTCTCCCCACGCTATATAGCCATCGCTCCTCCCCACGCATTATATAGCCAGCCTCTCCCCCACTAAGAGCTAGTATATATAGCCAGCTCTCACTCCCCACGGCAGTAATATAGCCAGCTCTCCCCCACGGCAGTATATAGCCAGCACTCCCCCACGCAGCATAATAGCCAGCTCACTCCCCCACGGCAGTATATAGCCAGCTCTCCCCCACGGCAGTATATAGCCAGCTCTCCCCCACGGCAGTATATAGCCAGCTCTCCCCCACGGCAGTATATAGCCAGCTCTCCCCCACGGCAGTAATAGCCATCACCCCACGCAGATAACCTCCCCCCCACGGCAGTATATAGCCAGCCTCTCCCCACGGCATTCTATATAGCCAGCCTCCCACCCTGCCGCGCGCTCTTCTTCTGTCCTCTTCTTTCCCAGCCGCACGCTCCTCTTCTGTCCTCTTTCCCAGCGCGGGATGCTCCTCCGTCAGCTCCTCGGGCACACGCATATACCCCTATGCGAGAGGAAGCGCGGCGCATGATGTAATACATGCGTCGCGCCCCCGACGCTTGGGGGCTTTCCCCCCACCCTCAGCATGAGGTCCCCGGCGGGGCCCGATCCCGCTGTTTAGGCCTGGGGCAGCCCAAGGCCCCGCAGAGATTTTGGCCCTGCGGGGGGGGGGGGCCCCCCAAAGGTTCACCCCCGCTGCCTTTGGGCCTGTGGCTATTGAAAATGCCCCTTGTTTTCCGATGGGAGCCTCATAAGGCTTAGCAACTGAGTTAGCACCAATTTTCACCTTCCCTAACAGGGGAATAAGATCAAAGAAAAGTTAATAGGCATAAAAATATTCCTGATCGGGGTACATTAATTTTTTGGGGCCCCGGCACCATTTTTTTGGGGCCCCTTGAGTAGGAAATGCAACTGAATCAGAACCTGTTTTTCGGGGTCATAGATTTAGTGCTTTCTAGCTTTAAGCGACAATTCGGGTCTGTAAACCACTTTTAAAATTACCTGTTCCAGCTGTAATTTTCCCGTTTGCCGTTCAAAATATACAGTGTGGAATCGTACAATTTTGTGCGCACGCCTCCAGCGTACCCCCCACCCCAAAAATTACAAAGTGCCGGGGGTGCTTTTTAATGCCCAAAAAATGGGTGCGACTAAAAAAAAATTTTGAGAAATGGGCCACAATTTTTCTGTTTCTTAGCGCTTTTTTTTGCCAAAATAAAATTCTTAAAGGTATTTTTACATGGCTTAAATGCATGGGGTAATTGACGGGGCGGGGGGCCCGCACCCCCCGGCCATAGACTTCTTACCAGCGGCCGTTCCCGCTAGTAATTAAATTTTAAATTTTTCCCCGCCCGGGATTTCCCCCGAAAGGGTACGTAACCTATTTCTCTTGGAAATTTGGGTTTCCGCAAGCTTGGGCGTATTCCCCGAAAAGCGCACTCGCCGGTGCGTAATACGGGGCTGAAAAACTCCAATTTTAAGCCCGGGGAACATACCCAACAGTCCTTCAGTAGGACTTTCCCCTGTGTATCCACCTGATTTTTGACAACCCACTGATAGTCCCAACCCCCAAAATAAGCAAGAAATCCATTATTAAACCGACAGGGCACACCTGTAAGTGAAAACCATTTCAGGTGACTACCTCTTAAGCTCACAGGGAAGCCAAAAGTTGCAAAGCATCATAATCAAAGGCCAAGGGGGCTACTTTGAAGAACCTAAATAAAGACAATTTTTCAGTGTTTCACCTTTTTTGTGTAAATTTTTTCCCCCATGGTTTAAATTATAGTTTTGATGCCTTTAGTGTGAACCACAATTTTTATAGTCAGAAAAACAAAAAAACTCAAAAGAGAAAGGGGTGTCCAAACTTTTGGCTTACTGTATATAAATATATATATATTATAATTTTATATATTATATATATAAAATTTTTGGGATATAGTTTTTTGATATGTATGTATATATATTTGTGTGTTGGTGGTGTTGTTTGTTATTATAATATATATATATAATGTGTGTGGTGCCATGATGGTATATATGTATGTGATATATGACTGTGTGGGTTGTGGGTGTTATATAATATATAATAATAAAATTAAATATAATTATGTATTTTGTTTTTTGTGTGTGTTAATAATAAATTTTAATTGTGTGTGGTGTTTTAATAAAATTTTTGGTGTGTGATATAATATAAATATTATATATAATATTTTTATATTTAATATTAGTGTGTTTTTGTGGTTTAATATTATTTTATAAAAAATATGTGTGTGGTGTATATTGTATTTTGTGGTTTTGTATAAAAAATTATATTATAAATTTTTTATAATATATATTAATTAAAAAAAAATATTGGGGTTTTATGTGTGTGTGTGTTGTTATATTAATTGTATGTATATTTGTATATATGTGGGTGTGTAATATTGTGTGTGTGTGTGTAAATATGTGTGTTTGTGTATATATTATGTGTGTAGTGTATATATAAAATATGTGTGGTGTGTAATATTATGTTGTGTGTATTGTGTGGGTGTGTGGTATAAAAATTTAGTTTGTGGCGTGTGGTAATAAAATTATATATATGTTGTGTGGGGGGTTGTGTTTAAAAAAAAGTGGTTTGTGTGTGTTGTGTATTATATATTATAATATATATATTGTTGTTAATTTAAAATATATTATTTTATAATATGTGGGTTTAAAAATAAAATATTATATATTATGGTGTGTGTATATATAATAATATATATGTGTGTTTTATATATATATATATATTTGTGTTGTTTAATATATATTTTTTTGTTTGTCTATATATATAATGTATGTGTTGTGTGTAAATATGTTGTGTGTGTGGATATATGTGTGGGTTTTTTGGTAATTTTATAAAAAATGTGTTGTGTGTGTGTGTGTAATAATATATATAATTGTGTGGTGTGTGTATAAATAATGTGTTTTTTGGGTGGATAATATATGTAGTTTTGTGTATATGTTTATATGTGTGTGGGGTTTTTTAAATATATGTGTGGTGTATGATGTGTGTTGTAAATATATAATATATACAATAGTTGTGTGTGTATGATTGGGTATGTATGATATATTTTGGTTTGTGTGTATTTAAATATTTATTAATATATTATAAATAAAATATACACAACCACACATATATTATAATATTATAACACCACACACCCTGTTTAAAGCAATTAAACCCTTCCTAGACTTGTCTTTTTCGGGGAAATCTTTTTTGTTGTTTTTTTTTTTAGTTTTTTTTTATTGTTAGCCGCACACTTAATTCTGTTGAAAAAGTTGTTTACTTGTTCTGTTCTATAAATCTGGTTATTTCTTTTACGGAAATGTCAGACCTGATACAGAAAATGAATGATTGCCGGGGGCTTTCTGTTTTGGGTTCTGCAAAAAATTTAACTAAATGGTACTGAGGTGGTCAAAAAAAGAAAAAAAATGACCTACCTGTCCCCTGCCACCTGTAGCTCCAGGTCTTCACTTTCAGGTTCTCATCTCAGCATGCTGTTGTAAGTGAGTGAAGAACGAGCCTTTTCAGTATGCAACAGCAATGTGCAGATCGCTTGGGATCCCTACAGTGGCAGCAGCGGGGGACAGGTGGGTACGTGTAACTTTTTTTTTTTACCTTCTTTTTTTGCCCACACTTGTCAGCTTTTTTTTTTTTTTTTTAAGTAGACAACCCCTTTAATGGCTGTGTCGAGGTGTATGGTTTTCGGGATCACATGACAGCATGCATAGACTATGTATATTTATGTCAGTCTTAAAGGGGTTGTCTCGCTACAAGAATTGCTGTTTATGTTACAGATCTTACAAAAACAAGTCACTTTACAATATGTGTCCATTAACAGTGTCCTACCTATTCCTAGATATCCCCTCTTGTAGGGCTGCATCAGCTCCTCAGGTCTCTATAGCTACAGACCAGTTTGATCTCTCCTTATAGGCTGCCAGCACTGGTTGCTATAGCTACAGACCTGGCTTCTACTGCAGACTAGTGGAAGCAAGTAAACACGCCCCTGAATTCAAAATGAAACCAAGAAAACAGCACTGAGGTAAGATGAATCAATGTAGTGAGACAACCCCTTTAAGCAACTAGCCACAGCAGATGATGTACTTGGTTGTAATTTTGCATTAACACTGCTGTCTAACTTAATACCATCTATTAGTTGGCTTAGTTTACACCAATAGTTGTGCTGAAATTTTTGTGCGAATTTAGTACACAATGTTTCACAGTATGCCATGTCTTCTTTCTACTAAACTACACCTCTTTGTCGGCCGAAGCACAAACATGATTAATGTTATGTAAAACACGTGTGCTGCTTTCTTGCTGGCACAGTTGCAGTGATAAATCTGTTCCGAAGTTTTTTCATGACTACTCTTGAGTAAAGAACCTGCAGCCAAAGTGTCTTGACTTTATGGGAAGATTATTCCTTTCATGTAATTATTAATTGTATCTTTTTATCCAACTTATATCTTAGAAACCATAATGGAAAGCTTCTCTCCCCACGAATATGATAGAGTTGGCCGCCTCTTCCTACAGGCCCTAGGAACTGGTCCTAAGGGATTCCTGGCAGCTTATAGGGTTCTTCAGATTTTTCCAGGACCGTTTCCATGGAACACTATATTGGAGAATCTTTGCATGAAAGTACCCTTCCAGGATGAATCAAGTGGGAAATTAATCTTGTAAGAAATATTCTTTTCCTTTGTGTATACAGTGTGTCACAAAAGTGAGTGCACTCCTCTCCTTTTTGTAAATACAGGCAGTCCCCGACTTACATCATTCCGACTTACATATGTCCCCGAGTTACAAACGGAGACTTATGGGGCGTGGCTGACCTCTCACACCGAATCACGCCCCATAATAACCAAGTGCCAGAATGCCACAGCTGCAAATGAGATACAAAACATTAGGTGCAATCTTCTAAAAAAGGGCACAGACAGCAAAATAAATGTAAAAACCCTTCCCTGCACTAACCAAAACTAAAAGAAAATTTTTTTGGACTGGAATTACATTTAATAAATATACCTGTTCCGACTTGCATACAAATTCAACTTAAGAACAAACCTACAGTCCCTATCCTGTTCATAACTCGGGGACTGCCTGTATTGAATTATATATTTTGATGGCATAATACTGAATATATGACAATTTACATTGTATAAGTAATCGGTGTACAGCTTGTATAACAGTATAACCACTGTGTTGCAGCTCAGTTTCAGGGTGTTGGCAATCTTCTTATAGCCTAGGCCAGTGATGGCGAACCTTTTTGAGACCGAGTGCTGAAACTGACACCGAAAAATACCTTAGTTACCGCAAAGTGCCACCGCCAAGGGCACGAAGTAGAGAGGTGACGTGAAAAGCGGGTCTGCACAAAAACGAATACGAGGGATGTGGCGGCCGCTTAGCCCATCCTTCTGCCATATTTCCATTATACAGTGACCATATTGTGGTAGATAGCAGTGTACACAGGTGCCCAGCAGACAGTTAACTGAATAATACCACAACACCACGACCACATATCACCACCACATAGTGACTGAAAAATACCGCCACGTATCACCACCACAAAGTGACTGAATAATACCGCCACACAATGACCTTATATCACACCCACATAGTGACTGAATAATACCGCTACGTATCACACCACAAAGTGACTGAATAATACCGCCACACCATTACTGAATATAAACCATTACACTTTGTAATATATTTAGATATAGGTCCCCTCAGGCAGATAGGTATATAGATATAAGTCCCCACAGGTAGTATACAGCTCCCCACAGGCAATATACAGGTCCCCACAGGCAGTAGATAGATAGCTCTCCACAGGCAGTATACAGACAGATAGCTCTCCCCACCAGGCAGTATACAGACAGATAGCTCTCCCCAACAGGCGTTATACAGACAGATAGCTCTCCCCAACAGGCGGTATGCAGACAGATGGCTCTCCCCAACAGGCGGTATGCAGACAGATGGCTCTCCCCAACAGGCGGTATGCAGACAGATGGCTCTCCCCAACAGGCGGTATGCAGACAGATGGCTCTCCCCAACAGGGCGTATGCAGACAGATGGCTCTCCCCAACAGGCGGTATGCAGACAGATGGCTCTCCCCTACAGGCATTATGCAGACAGCTCTCCCCAACAGGCGGTATACAGACAGGTAGCTCTCCCCAACAGGCGGTATACCGACAGGTAGCTCTCCCCAACAGGCGGTATACCGACAGGTAGCTCTCCCCAACAGGCGGTATACCGACAGGTAGCTCTCCCCAACAGGCGGTATAACGAAAGGTAGCTCTCACAAAAACGCGGAATACCGACAGGAACCTCTCCCCAACAGGCGGTATACCGACAGGTAGCTCTCCGCAACAGGCGGTATACCGACAGGTAGCTCTCCCCAACAGGCGGTGTGTATATATATATATATATATATATCCCACAGCAGTATATAGCCAGCTCTCTCCACGGCAGTATATAGATAGCTCTCCCCCCACAGCAGTATATAGCCAGCTCTCCCCACCCCAGTATATAGATAGCTCTCCCCACAGCAGTATATAGATATCTCTCCCCACAGCAGTATATAGATAACTCTCCCCACAGCAGTATATAGATATCTCTCCCCACAGCAGTATATAGATAACTCTCCCCACAGCAGTATATAGATATAACTCTCCCCACAGCAGTATATAGATATAACTCTCCCCACAGCAGTATATAGATATAACTCTCCCCACAGCAGTATATAGATATAACTCTCCCCACGGCAGTATATAGATATAACTCTCCCCACAGCAGTATATAGATAACTCTCCCCACAGCAGTATATAGCCAGCTCTCCCCACAGCAGTATATAGCCAGCTCTCCCCACAGCAGTATATAGCCAGCTCTCCCCACAGCAGTATATAGCCAGCTCTCCCCACAGCAGTATATAGCCAGCTCTCCCCACCGCGGTATATAGCCAGCTCTCCCCACCGCGGTATATAGCCAGCTCTCCCCACCGCGGTATATAGCCAGCTCTCCCCACGGCGGTATATAGCCAGCTCCCCGGCGGTATATAGCCAGCTCTCCCCACGGCGGATAATTAGCCAGCTCTCCCCACAGCGGTATATAGACAGCTCTCCCCACCGCGGTATATAGCCAGCTCTCCCCACCGCGGTATATAGCCAGCTCTCCCCACGGCGGTATATAGCCAGCTCTCCCCACGGCGGTATATAGCCAGCTCTCCCCACGGCGGTATATAGCCAGCTCTCCCCACGGCGGTATATAGCCAGCTCTCCCCACGGCATTATATAGCCAGCTCTCCCCACCGCATTATATAGACAGCTCTCCCCACGGCAGTATATAGCCAGCTCTCCCCACGGCAGTATATAGATATAACTCTCCCCACGGCAGTATATAGCCAAGTCTCCCCACGGCAGTATATAGCCAGCTCTCCCCACAGCAGTATATAGCCAGCTCTCCCCACAGCAGTATATAGCCAGCTCTCCCCACGGCAGTATATAGCCAGCTCTCCCCACGGCAGTATATAGCCAGTTCTCCCCACGGCAGTATATAGCCAGTTCTCCCCCACAGCAGTATATAGCCAGTTCTCCCCCACAGCAGTATATTGCCAGCTCTCCCCACAGCAGTATATTGCCAGCTCTCCCCCACAGCAGTATATAGCCAGCTCTCCCCACAGCAGTATATAGCCAGCTCTCCCCACAGCAGTATATAGCCAGTTCTCCCCCACAGCAGTATATAGCCAGTTCTCCCCCACAGCAGTATATAGCCAGTTCTCCCCCACAGCAGTATATAGCCAGTTCTCGCCCCCAGAAGTATATAGCCAGTTCTCCCCCACAGCAGTATATAGCCAGTTCTCCCCCACAGCAGTATATAGCCAGCTCTCCCCACGGCAGTATATAGCCAGTTCTCCCCCACAGCAGTATAGCCAGTTCTCCCCCCACAGCAGTATATCGCCAGTTCTCCCCCACAGCAGTATATCGCCAGCTCTCCCCCACAGCAGTATATAGCCAGCTCTCCCCCACAGCAGTATATCGCCAGTTCTCCCCCTCAGATATATCGCCAGTTCTCCCCCCACAGCAGTATATCGCCAGCTCTCCCCCACAGCAGTATATCGCCAGCTGTCCCCACAGCAGTATATCGCCAGCTCTCCCCCACAGCAGTATATCGCCAGCTCTCCCCCACAGCAGTATATCGCCAGCTCTCCCCCACAGCAGTATATCGCCAGCTCTCCCCACAGCAGTATATCGCCAGCTCTCCCCCACAGCAGTATATCGCCAGCTCTCCCCCACAGCAGTAAACGCCACTCTCCCCACAATATATCGCCAGTTCTCCCCCACAGCAGTATATAGCTCTCCCCACAGCAGTATATAGCCAGCTCTCCCCACAGCAGTATATCGCCAGCTCTCCCCCACAGCAGTATATAGTCAGCTCTCCCCCACAGCAGTATATAGCCAGCTCTCCCTACACTTACTTCTTTCCCAGCCGCGCGCTCCTCTTCTGTTCTGAGCGCATGGGACTACCGCGCACCCTCAGCAATGAGGGTCCACGACGGGTCCCGACTCCCGCTGTGTTAGGCCTGGGGCTGCCGAAGGCCCCAGGTCCGACGCGGACGCCGAGCGGCGTCCGGGTGACAGTGCAGAAACCCAGCAAGTGGCCAGCCTGGCATGCGTGCCAGCAGAGATGGCCCTGCGTGCCACCTCTGGCACGCGTGCTATAGGTTCGCCACCGCTGGCCTAGGCCATCTTAATGTAGAGCAACAATTCTTTTTTTTCAGATCCTCAGAAAGTTCTTTGCCATGAGGTGCCATGTGGAACTACGAGTGACTAGTATGAGAAAGTGTGGGAGCAATAACACCACATTTAACCCATCTGCTCCCCATTCACACCGGTAACCTTCTAACATTGAGTCACATGACATCTGGAAAGGAAATTGTTTTCATTTTTACTTTAGGGCTGTTTTCACTTTTGTTGCAAGCGGATTAGACGCTGATGGCTGTGTGTTTGAATTATCTTCAGGGCAAACCAAATTTGCACAGTTATACAAGCTGTACACTGACTACTTTACATTGTAAAAAGATATAGTACAACATTTACAAAAAATGTGAGGGATGTACTCACTTTTGTGATATGCTGTATGAGTTGTGCATTTAATTCTGCTTATATACTGTATTTACACTATTACCAAGTCAAACATTTCAGTTTATTGAAATTAAGAGAATGGAGGGAATAATAGTATTGTTCTTACTTTTTCACAGAACTGTCTAAGGGCGACATGTATGAATGGGGCTTGGCCATTTTTTGGGCGTACAAACTGCCGTTACCCTGATCTATAGATGTACGAACCGTCGTATGGAAAACGCAATGCTTGGTACAAAAGACGCAGCAGGAGCCCTATTTAAAACTATGGGCTGCGATCCTGCTGCAGCCAAAATGAATCCAAACACTCAGCTGCGTTTTTCATCCGAAAGACGCTGCATTTTTGGATGCACTTTTCGGACTCGACACAGTTACAAAAGCGGATCCAAAGACGCCGTGTGCACTAGTCTATTACACTATGGATATGCGGAAGGAACGCCACAGTATGTCTGCATCCCTGCTCACAGGTATCCACAGGTGGCCAACGTCCATAGACCCTAAAAACTAATATTCGTTTAGTTCATGTGTGAACATTAGGTTATGTCTACACTGCAGTGGAAAAAAAAACACCTGAAAACCAAATCCTAAAAACCTTCATAAAACTGAGTTTTTTTGTCCCCTGACGGTCAAAAGCTGGTGAAAAAAACGTCCGTTTTGTGGCGCCTTTTTTGCTTGTCTTCAAGTCTGGTTTTTAATGTCTGCATAAATGAAGCCATTGGGTGTGACTTCGCCCTACAAAAGGGGATGTACAGCACATTATTGCATTTATGGAACCGTGTTGGTTCCGAAAATCAGATCCAAAAACACTGCAACAATCGGATCTAAAACAGATCCCACATGTATCCAACATGCAGCTGTGTGATTGGATTTGTGTTGGATGCAGCAGGATCACTCCATATAGTTTTAAATAGGGCTCCTGCTGCGTCTTTTGGATCAAGAATTGATGTAAATTCGTGGAACGGATCCAAAAGATGGATCCGAAAGACACAATGAGACACGCAGCAGAGATCACTCGTCTGAACACCGATACTTGTTGCATATTAAAAGCAATGTAAATCACACTGCTATTTGTTAGATACGCGTTTGGGTCCGACAGAAATGGATTTTAGTGTCAAAATCCGCAGCGGAACTGATTTTAGCGGCAAAATCCGCAGCGGAACGACCAACCATCAAGAATTCTGGCACTTATTACCTGTTTTAGTTGCACCTGTTTGAACTTGTTACCTTTATAAAAGACATCTATCCACACAATCATATTCCAACCTCTCCACCATGGCTAAGACCAAAGAGTTGTCTAAGGACACCAGAGACAAAATTGTAGACCTGCACAAGGCTGGAAGTGGCTACAGGACAATAGGCAAACAGCTTGATGAGAAGGCAACAACTGTTGGGGCAATTATTAGAAAATGGAAGAAACACAAGATGATGGTCAATCTTCCTCGGTCTGGGACGCCATGCAAGATCTCGTCACTTGGGATAGGGATGATTCTGAGTGAGGTCAGGAATCAGCCCAGAACTACATGGGAGGACCTGATCATTGACTTAATAGACCACTGTCTCAAAGATTACCAATCGTAACACACTACGCCGTCACAGACTTAAATCTTGCATGGCACATAAGGTCCCCCTGCTCATGTCAGCACATGTCCAGGCCCGTTTGATGTTCGCCAGTGACCATTTGGATGACTTAGAGAAGGCATGGGAGAAGGTCATGTGGTCAGATGAGCCCAAAATAGAACTTTTTTGTATCCGCTCCACTCGCCGTGTTTGGAGGAAACATCATATGTTTTGGGTTGCATTTCTGCAAAAGGGACAGGATGGATGCACCATATTAAAGGAAAGATGAATGGGGCCATGTATCGCGAGGTTTTGGCCAACAACCACCTTCCCTCAGTAAGAGCATTGAAGATGGGTCGTGGCTGGGTCTTCCAGTAAGACAATGACCCGAAACACAACCAGGGCACCTAAGGAGTGGCTATGTAAGAAGCATTTCAAGGTCCTGGATTTGTCTAGCCAGTACCCAGACCTGAACCCAATCAAAAACATTTGGAGGGAGCTGAAACTCAATGTATCCCAGCGACAGCCCCGAAACCGAAAAGATCTGGAGTGGCCCAAAACCCCTACTGCAATGTATGCAAACTTGGTCAAGAACTACAGGATACGTCTGACCTCTATAATTACAAACAAAGGTTTCTGTACCAAGTATTAAGTTCTGTTTTTCAATGGTCTTAAATACTTATTAATTATTTAAAAATCATACAATATGATTTTTTTTTAATATTCGTTCTCACAGTGAATTTGTCCTGGGAAAAAATTTAAAAACCTCTCCATTCTTTTGGGAGGGGGAAAACTTGAAAAATAGCGGTAAAAAATACTTATTTTCTCCTCTTTATTTCTGTTTTAGTAAATACCTGTGAGGTAGCAAATCGTAGCTTTTCTTTTACAGGGGGAAAAACAATTTTTTAGTCACCCCAATTGTGCATTCTCCCCTTAAAAAGGGGAGGGGCCCTGAAAATGGCATTAAAGGTAGACCCAACTATAGAGACAAAATGAGAAAATTCCAAAATCATTTCGTTTTTGGAAAGAATTTAATTGAAAATTAGGTAGAAATAAGTTTTTGGGTCAATAACAAAATTCATCTCAACTTTTTTTAAAATTCCTTTTTTTGGCAATACAGAAAACAAGCGTTTTCTGTAAGTTTTCACAAGGTTGGCAACATGTTGCGGGATTTTGGGCCATTCCCCCTGCGACTCCTCTAAGCAGTGATGTTTTGGGGCTGTTGCGGGGAAACACAGATTTTCAACCCCCCTCCAAAGGTTTTCTAGGGGGTTGAATCGGAGACGGCGGGACCACTCCAGGACCTTGAAATGTTTCTTCGAAGCCACTCCTTCGTTGCCCTGGCAGGGTTTTGGGGGATCATTGTCATGCGAAAGACCCACCCTTTTTCCCCCTTTAAATGCCCTTGCTGGGAAGGGGGTTTTGCACTAAAAATCTCAATACAGGGCCCCATTCATTCTTCATGTACACGGATCATCATCCTGGTCCCTTTGCAGAGAAACAGCCCCAAAGCAAAGATGTTGCCACCTTTCCCCTGTTCACAGTGGGGAATTGTTCCTGGATGCAACTCGGCATTCTCTCTCCCCAAATTCGCGAGTTTTGTTTCTCCAAAAATTCTACTTTGGTTTCATCTGACCAAAATACATTCTCCCAATAATCTTCTGGGTCTCCAAAAGCCTCTAGCAACTTCAGACGGGGCCCGGACAGTACTGGCTTTGCAGGGGCACAATCTGGCACTGCAGGGTCTGAGTCCTTGGCACTAGTGGGCTCTGATTTAGCCCCTTTTTTACGTTGGGCAAGCTCTCTGCAGGTCTTTTACTAGGTCCCCCCCCGGTGGTTTTGGATTTTGTCACCGTTTTTGTGATCCTTTTGACCCTAGGGGTGAGATCTTCGTGAACCTCAGATCGAGGAGATTATCAGTGGTCTTGTTGTCTTTCCATTTCTAATGATTGCTCCCACAGTTGATTTCTTCACACCAAGCTGCTTGCCTATTGCAGATTCAGTCTTCCCCGCCTGGGGCAGGGCTACAATTTTGTTTCTGGTGTCCTTCGACAGCTCTTTGGTCTTCACCATAGTGGAGTTTGGAGTGTGACTGAGGTTGTGGGCAGGTGTCTTTTTATACTGATAAGTTCAAACAGGTGTCATTACTACATTTTTTTTTTTTTTTTAAATTATCTTTATTTGGACCAACAGGTAGAAAATATAAACATATATGCAGCTTGTTACAATCAATACAAAAAAAATACAGAAAGGCATAAAATGTCTAATTCCAGGCAGATGTTTTAACTTTAACACATGTAGACGCATTCAGGTACCGTAATGGTCCCTTTTTCCTTTTTTAAGAATTACCTATTTAGTGAACCAAACATAAAGAACTTTACACCTAAGTTACATTTGGAGAAATGATGTGCATGGCAATGTAATCAATTGCAAGAATAACTCCTTCCCATCCTCTTTCCCCTCCCACCCAGTCTCGTCCGGGCCCCCCCTTCCCCCCTCTGAACCCAGAACATCTGGATCTTTCAGTAGTCACCTCATCGACAATCCTACGCCACCAAGGTAGGAATGCCTTCGGCACCGCTACCCAGAGGTGCATTAGTATTCACAGTTGCCTTCGTAGAGTAATCACGAGTGCACACACAGTGGTGTGAGGCCAACTTCCCCGGCGTATTCAGCTAGGTGCCCCTCCAGGGATTGCCCTTGGGAGCCTAAAGTAAGAGGCTCCGTGCCAGCGAGCTGCTGTCGTAAGTACCATGATGTCATTCCAAAGCAGGAATATATTTTTTGTCTTATGCCACGAGGCATGGTCTCCAGAAATCTACCCCAGAGACGAAAGAACTTTCCCACTCGTCTCTCTTTATGCTGCATCGCCTCTACCCAATCCATTCTCAATAAGAAGGTGCACTTCCCCATAAACTGCGTGAAAGTTGGGCTAATAGGTTGCAGCCATGATTGGAGTATTGTCTTCCTGGCTGAGGCTGACAATAAATGTAGGAGCTGTATCTCCCTCCTTGTATAAGAGGACCTGTCCCCATCTTCAAAGCCGAACAATGCCCAGGGTGCACTCAGTTGAAACGAGGACACCAAGTGTCTCTGTATGTAGGTAGCTATAGTTTCCCAGAATCGCGTAATCCTAGGGCAAGCCCATAGACAATGGTACAAATCTGCCGCTGGGGAGCCACAACGGAAGCATCCATCTGACGTGAATTTTCCTATACGATGTCCTCTAAGTGGAGTCAGGTACGCGTTATGTGCGATTTTAAGATTCATTTCTGCATAGCGGGTAGAGGGTAGAAATTTATGAGCCATGGATAGAACCGTTATAATAAAATTTGGTGTGAATTTCGGATCAACCGTTGCCCATCTGGTCAGTTGTGTAGGGGTGTCCTCATATGCCAAATTTCCCAATAAGAATTTGTAAATTTGTGATAAGTGTCTCCGTCTAGTAGGAGGTTTCAAAATGGTCCTGTCAAAGTCACCGTCCCAGTCTGCGTCCGTCATTGATCTCAGGACCCCAGTGCTGTAATGATTAGCCTGCAAATAATTGAAAAAGGGTATCACTACATGGGGGAATATCTCCTGTAATTCTCCTGGCGTATATGGTTTACGGGTCTGAGGGTTTATCCAATCCCCTAGGGTTCTCAGGCCCATGCTGTGTAGCCGTCGAAAAGTGCCATGAGGTTTTCCACCCTGAAATTCCGGATTATAGATCAGCGATAGGTGTAGAGAAAACCGAGGCGAAAGTTTCCAAGGGCCCTCATCTTATTCCAGGCTCTCCATACCGGCATCAGCAACGTATAAGAACGTACCTCCAGTGGGATCTGACCATATTGTAGATGCACAAAGTCGATCAGAGATATATTTGGGAGGAACAGTCTCTCCAGGGAGCTGCAGGTGAACACCTCGGTGCCTTGTTTCCAATCTGCCAGGTACTTGCCCAACGCCGCCAGGCAGTAATGCCTGATACTTGGGAACCCCAGGCCCCCATTCAGCTTGGGTTGACAGAGTAAATGTAGAGGTATTCGTGCCCTCTTATTATGCCACATGAACCCCCGATATAGGGCATTGATTAATTTTTCATCTTTGGGCCACCATTTTTATTAGGTTCGCTCTCCCCATAAAGTTGAGTGTAATATTTTCCCAGGTTTTCAACGTGCGTGTCGCTGAAGAGATGTATTTCCTTATATTGTCCTGGTATATAGTCGCCGGGTTTCTAGTAAGTAAGATACCTAGGTATGTCAATGATGATGTGCACCACCGTATGTTAAATGTGGCTGACCACCAGGGCTTTGCAGGGCCCTTCAGGAGGAGACCTTCACTCTTATCCACGTTTAGCTCGTATCCCGAGAGGCGCCCCCTATCCCGAACCACTTCCAGAACATGGGATAAATTCTGTTTTGGATTGGTTATCATTAGTAACAGGGTGAATTTGATTTAAATCTAACTGATTTAAATCACGATTTAAATCACTAGTCGGTAAGGCTTGATTTAAAACAGTGATTTAAATCAAAGTTCTACCTAAACTTAGTTTCTTGCTATTTTAACATGCAAGTAGATGAAGATTTTTAGAATCACTTTTTATATTACTTTTTTCTCCCAGTTTAATGGTTAAAACATTCATATTGGACACCACTGTTCTGTTGTACTTAGGGAAGGAGAAAAATAATCCTGACCTTAATAACAATTTAAAATAGATTTAAATTCAACTGAAACAATAACAACATTACAGCATAATTTATTTGCTTAAACAAACATCCATGTTTGTTAACTAATTGGGTAAACAAATATAATATTTTAAAAAACGAGATGTACCCAGCCAAACCTTTAAAAATTTTAAATAAAACTGCCCCTTGTCCTCTGCAGCCATTGTCGTCATTTCACATCTTCTTTTCTTTTTTTCTTATTCAAATCTGGAAAAGAAAAACAAGTTTTCCTGCTCTTTTTGGTCCCAACCGTTTTCCAATTTAGAATAAATGGTCCAAAAGGGAAGAGAATATTCTTTCAACGCCTGCAGAAGAAGCTACGCTTTTTAAAAGTGAAATCATTTTTTGGGGAACAGTCTCTAATCCAAGCGCTTAAGTGACTTCCCCCATTTCTGGTGTGACCTTCCTTAAAAATATCTCAGCAAACATATTTTTCTTGAAGGGGTTCCCCCTTACTCGAAGTTTATTATTTGGGCTTTAAAGATGGTATTGCTGGATACCATGTCATAGCTAACCCTTTTTCCCTCAGACTTAGGTTTTGACCCTGATTTTCGATATCGACATTATTTCCCAAAAAAAATGAGCGGGAGTCAGTGCTTGTCCCTTCGTTTGTTTACTGCTTGAATTTAATTCTTCCTTTGTGTAGTTTTTTTTTTTTAAGTTTTCACTCATTTTTCCTCCAAATTTAAACAGCATCCGCAATAAAACAGCTATTTTTCGTATTTTTTTTTAAAGCTTGAGAGATGGGTTTAGGAAGCTCAGCATATGTTAAAATTTTCTTTAACCCAATTTGAGGATTTTGGGCCGTGACAGTGCCATCATTTTATCCGTTTTTCTTACAAAATGCATCAGAAAAAGGCCATTTTTTGTTTAAAAGCCAAAACAGTCCACCAAGAGTTCCATCAACATCTTGTGGGGCGTTAGTTGGTTCCACCCATCCTTTCAGAGGCTGCTGAAAAAAGTTTTTACGGAAGTATTTACAATTTCAAAAACATTAGCCTTTATTTCGGGAAACACTTAAGTTTTTTGGGCTAAGGGGTGTAGAAAATGACACTGAAACCAATGTTATTAGCAGTTTTTGTATTCCCTCCCCCCTTTTCTAAATCTCTTCTATTTTGGGATCGTTTGAGCATTGTCAGTGCCCAAAACTGCGTACTAGACATTGAATTTTTGTTACATGTGTTCTAGCTTTTACTGCACTTCTTGTAAGTATTCTGCGGGGGGTTGTTTTTCCTGACTATCAGTTGTTTGTGCAAGAAGACTTTACCTTCTTCTTTGTTATACAAGCACATACAATAGGATCATTGTGGACATTACTCCACCCCATCAATACTTAGGTTAACAATTTACCCCCCAGGTTTCACATTGCCCCATTTCTCTGTCATACACTTGATCCCGCAGTTTCCTCAACATCAGCTCTGTGGGTGGACTGTACCTGGGCCAGTGACTGAACCCTATTAATGAAAGACAAAAGAAGAGTTGTTGCTTTAAATAAACGGGCAATTTTTTTTATCAAACAACCTTTTCTAATCTCTTTTTTCTTATCACAAACCTATCTAGGTGGGTTTCCCGGAGGTAAATTTTTTTTTTCCTTTTGGGTGATTGGGGGATATGTGGTGTGGGTGTCGATATGATGCCTCCAAAAAAGACTATCCCGGATGGATAACTCTGAAACTGTAGAAAAAGAGATGGTGATTTGAGGTGGATAGTTTCCAAATCCATAAATTTCCCCTAAACAAAAAAACAATTGTTATTTTATTTTTTATACAATTTTGTTATTTACACAAACATCCCGCCCCCAAAAGGAAAATTTTTTTTCTTATCAAACTGTACCAAAAGACAGTAACATGCAGTAAAATAAAATTAATTTTTCTCAAGTGACGTTCAGTCTTTAGAAATAGGATTCAAAAAAAATGTTTACCAAACCCAAAGATCCTCCTGTTCAGAATGTTTCTTTTGGTCACTTCATCACCGATTTTCATGATGTTGCCTATTCGCGCCACCAGGGGCCCTTGCATCTCTTTGTTGCATCTTTGCATTTTGCAGCAGCCGCCTTACCGAAGGGGAAGGGGTTTCATTAAAATATTCCCAAACTGGGTCTCTTTTAAAAGGCCCGCTGCCTTAAAGGAAAGAATGTAATAAATCTCAGATCGTACACACAAACAATCCAGACTTTTCTGTCTGTGGGTATGCTCATATTGTGCTCAAAGTTTCACTTTCATTTTCTTCGCTTGCCCTTCCCCCTCCTCACACTTAGATTCACATTCTTTTTGTTTTGTGAGACTATTCCACTCCAAACAATCAGAAAAATTGTTAATTCTTGGACTTGGCCTGAAAGGGGGTTTATTCGTATTCATAGGGTTTGTAAAACAATAGGGAAAAAGGGTTTTTTTCTAACTCTTTCATTCAAAAACATTTTTTCTTGTAGAAGAGGCTGGGGGCCCCGCGGATCAATTTATTTTTTGAATGCGTAATTTTAAACAAACGTCTGTGAAATATAGGAAAAACTGCCCACTAATCCTAAGAAACTCTGGAAGAGCATGGCTTGTGAATTTAACATATCAGCCTTTTTTTCTACTGAGTTAAACAACTCACTTTATCTCATGAGGAAAAACCCTTTGGAAGGAAAAAATATTTTCCTCAAAAAGCAGTTTATTGAAAAAAATCGATTTAAATAAAAAAAATCCGTTTTTAAATCAAAAAAACGATTTTTTGTTTTTTTTTAAAAAAAAACTTTGATTTTTATCCCCCCTATTAGTAACAAATCATCTGCTACGCAGTAGTTTTAAACGATTACTTTTGTTAGCCCTGGATTTTTGAGTCTTGTGAGATAAGTAAGGGAGGGGGTCTATTAAAAATTTTGAATAAGAGGGGCGAAAGGGGGCAGCCCTTTTTACCCCCCTGAAAGGTCGACCTGTGGGTTGTGCGGCCTTTCAAGACCAATGCAGTGGAGCGTTTAAATGGAGGGGTCCGGAAACAAGAAAAACGACCCGAACCCTCTCCGCACCAAGGCAGCACTCGGTATGGCCAAGAATTTTTATAAAAGGCCTTCTCACATCCGGTTTAACAAAACACGGGTGGCCCGTTTCCTGGGCCGCCAACATGCCGCCGCTGCCACTTGACATTCCAAAAACCCGGGTTTTAAGGGTTTGCTACAAACCCCGATTGAAATGGGGGGAAGGAAAATGTTGAAATTTTGGAATCTGTTGGCTATGATTTTTTGCCCTAACTTGTAGCCCGGTTCAACAGCGAGATCGGCCGTATGTGTGAAGGGGCGGTCCCCCTTTTCCGGGTTTTTAAAATAAAAGATTCTGGAATCAAAAAGGGGGGCACCTCTCGAATCGTAAAAATACATTAAATATGTGGGTAAGTAAAAAGGGGTCAAATCAGGGTTTTAAACTTAAAAATTCGGCCCAGAAGCCGTCCGGGCCTGGGGCTTTACCCCTGGGGCCAAAAAAACGATAACGCCCCTAACTTTTCCCCCTCCGAAACTCCCCGTTCCAAATCGATGCGTTTTCTTCGGGGGAGATACCCGGCCATCTGGGCCCAGTCCAGAAATGATCGAGTACCTGGTTCATCAAAGGGGGGGGGGGGGGCATACAAGGATTCATAATATGTTTATGAAAAAGCCCTTTCTCAATATCATTTTGGGCCCAAGATCTGTCTTGTCTCCAGGTCTGTTACAGCGAAAAAGGCGTTGGGCTTCCGGTCTCGTCACGTTGGCCAAGATCGCACTTTGTCGCCCTCCCCACCTGTAAAATTTGTTTTGTGTCACCCTGGTATGGCTTAACACATGGCCCTGTAAAAAAGCTTCTAATAAGCCTCTTGCGTCCCTGAACTCTGCCTTCGTCTGCTCAGAGTGAATCACCGTGTGGGCCTCTTGAGCTTTCTGAAGGTTAGAATAGAGGTTCTCAAACTTTTCTTGGTAGTCTTTACGTTTTATGCCCATATAACTAATAATACAACCGCGAAGCACGGCCTTGCGTCAGCCACAACAAGGGGACATCATCCTCATGTTCCCTGTTGTCTGACAGGTATTGTTTCCACTGAGTGATCAAGTAATCTCTAAAATCGTCCGAGTTCGAGAGATAAGCTGGGAAACGCCACGTTCTAGACTTCGGGCGTATATCGAATCCGCCTAAAGTCAGCGTTATAGGGGCATGATCCGAGATGGTGATGGGAAGTATATCTGAGCCAAGTATTTCTGCGGCTAAAGGGATGGCAACCATAGCCAGATCTATACGTGAGAACGTATCGTGTACCGCCGAGTAGTGGGTATATGTTCTGTCTGTTGGGTTTGTCGCCCTCCAATGATCAAAAATCCATAATGCGTCAGATAGTAAGGATATAGAAGGGTGTGTTATTGCGGGCTCCAGATGTGTATTAGACCTATCTAATCCTGGGCAGGGGGCAAGATTAAAGTCACCCAGCAGCACCAAGTTAGTATGATCCCTTTGTATCAAAAAATCTACTATTTCTGCAAAAAATGTCTCGGTTGGGGAATTTGGCGCATAAAGATTGAAAAGCGTATATACCCTATTTGCAATCTTTATCCGTAGGTATATGAAACGGCCATCCTGATCTGTATATTTTTCCAGTACCTCTTGCACCAATCCCTTCCTAAAATATATCGCCACTCCACGCGCCTTTGTTTTATAAGTAGCCACGATCGGGGGGTCTAACCACGGGGCATGTATTGGAACGAAGTCACCTGTCCTCCAATGTGTTTCCTGGAGGCATATTATGTCAGCCTTCAATTTTTTGAGGTGTACCAGGACCTTTCTACGTTTCTCGGGGATGTTGAGCCCTGCCACGTTCCATGATACTATTCTAGTGGGATGAGGCAGACTGTGATCCACTGTAGGCCGTGCGATATCACTCATCCTTTACCCCAAAAAGGGGACTGACCACATGGCCCACGTAATACGGTCGATGACCCAAGCGTCCCACCAGCGCCCTGGGTTTCATCAATCACAGAAGGGGGGCAGCAGGCCAGCGCCCGCCGGGGAGGGACCCGGGACGAGACTTCTAAACAAAAATCCCAAGAACATTAGACAAGAATATAAGTTCCAACATTAAAAACATATGTGTGTACCAAAGGCTAGTAGGAAACCCCACCACGCCCTCTAGAAATAAAAATTTAAATCAATCATTGTAATCAACTTGACACATCAAAAAGCCCTTATATTTCTCAAGAAAAACCCGTTAGTGGCATTCCCAGGATACTTTTCAAAGGTCTTAGTCTCCCCGCCCACCACACCCTCCAGAGGCGACGAGGGGAATATAAATCGTTACCTAACTAACTCGCTAGGCATGGACATCCAACCCCAGAACTGAGTGTCATTCCGCTGGCGGCAAAAACCTCCTTGTCGCCTCCTCTGGTGTTTCATAAAACACTTCCCGCCCATTCTCCTGCACCCGCAATCTGGCCGGATATAGTAGCTGGAACCGGATGTTATTGTCGTGAAGATGCCGACAGACCCCCTGGAAGGCCTTACGCTTAAGTGACCCCTGGGCAGAGAAATCCTGAAATATTAGGATCTTCTCTCCTTTCACCTGAACATCTCTAAGCTGTCAGAAGGCCCTAAGGAACTTTTCTTTTATTGTCCAATTATGAAATCGTGCGATAACTGGACGGGGCCTACCTCTCTGCTCTCTTCACACCCCCATTCTGTGAACCCGCTCCACCAGTAGCGGCTCTTGTGGGAGGTCTAGATTTAGGGCAGCTGCTAGGTCAGTCACGATATAAGATGCCAGTTGATCTGACGATATCTGTTCCGGGACCCCAATAAACCTCAGATTGTTACGTCTCTCCCTATTTTCCAAATCCTCCAATTTGGCCTGGAGGGCCTCAATGGTCGTCTGGTTGAGTGGATGTCCCTTCCACTCTGGATATATCCGCCTCCATTGAGACGGTTCTGGACTCTGTCTGCAATTTTTTGGGAATTTGCAGTAATCTGGGCCAAGGCTGCGTTTACAGATGCTTGTATTAGATCTATCCGTCTGTCCAGAACCGGTAAAATAAGTTGTGAGACTTCTTGTGCTATTGAGAGGGAGGACGTCTGCGGTGTCCCTTCTGTGAGGTTGGGGTCTGGCGATTCAGTGGCCATGTCTCTCGCCTTAGTGTGAACGCGGGATGTCGTCCCTGTGGCCTTGCTAGGGGTCGAAGAAGCTGGTAGTGTCCCTGATTTTGACTTATTCTGGTGTTGCTTAGATACTTTAGGGGTGTCTCCCTGGTGCGATTGAGTGTTTGTCGCTGAACGTGTAACTCTATTTGGAGTAGGCTTTTGGAGGAATCTGTCCATACTCTGCTTGGACTTTGAGAGGACTAACTCGGTTGTGAGCTCCCTAATCTATACGCTTTATGTCAGAGACACCCGCTAGCCGACAGTGAAATGTAGGTATGAGAGCCCACTCGGGGCTCCTAGCAGTGATGGGTCCCTATTGTCACGAGAAACTGGTGTCACAATGACTGATAGATATTACTTGTGGGTATAATGGGCGTATGGGCCGGTGGGGTGCCCTTCCAGTCGACCCCTACATATTGCTAACTAGAGTGCAAGCCAGGGGAGGGGGGGACCCCTGACCCGAGCTACGAGCAAAAACAGGTTAGAAACTGTAAAGAAAGAAAGAAAGGCGGAGTGTTGCTGCCACCTAGAGGGGTGTTGGTTAAACAACCTCTGAAATACAGTTTCTACACAGTGTGGTGTGGTGCACAGATCAGTGCTATCAGGAAGGTTTATAAGAACAGACAAGGAGATGTTGTTATCTAGGGATGATCTCGCCCAATCCACACTTGTGAGAATAGCTGTCTGTCCTCAGTGTCTGTAGTTGTAGTATAAAGAATTATTGTCTCCTGAGGTGTATAACATTACAATAACAGCAACAACCCGGTTCAAGGGTGTCCCCCTTGTGTCACTGCTGCCCCCAAGCCTGCGTCCAACAGAGTTCTTCTGGGGCTGAACGTGCTAGACAGTACAAATGGGAGACAGGTGCAGCAGGATACTCCAGGCTTAGACTCCTGGAGATGAGAGAGAGAGTCTCTTGTAAGCCAGCCGGTCTATAGCAGCTCCCTGCTATGAAAAGCGTGGTTGTAGGTAGCCAGTCTATGACTCCACGTGTAGGGCTCAGTGTCAAAATGGCGGCTACCTCGTGGCGGGAAAATCAGGGCAATGGCCACGGACCACCTCCTCACCGTTGGGCACCCTGGGGGGGGTATTTTTGGGTTTAAAAAACCCCTGGCAAAAGGGGGGGGAGGCTAGGTTTTCCGGCCCGAGAGCGATGAACCACTGTGTAGCCCCTTGTAGAAGTCCCGGGGCCCTAGGGAAAACTCCTCGATTACCCCGCAGGGGTTTTTTGGATTTTGGGGAGCGCGGGTTTTCCCCCCTTTTGGGAAAATGCGGAGGCACCCGGGGGCAGTCCCCCGGGGGGGCCCCGGGCCCTTTTGATGAGGTAAAAGGAAAAGCCCCGGGTTGCTGTGATTTCCGACAGGGGTTTCCCTCTGTCCACAAGAGGGTTTGGGTGAACCCTGGGCCCCCAGGGGTGGCGGGGGTTTCCCCGGGGCTGGGCGCCGTTTGGTACACTGACAGCCGGGCCCAGGGCCGCCGTCCGTGACTCCCCCGGGGGCAAAAAAAAGGGCCCCGGGGGAAGCTGTAAAGCGCGGCCCACTGTGTCCCTTTGTGCCTTTTCCTTTCCCCGCACCCCCCGTCTTTTTCCGGGCCCCGGGTTTAGTATCCCCAATCCGCCCTCACCCCCCCGAACCAGGGGGATCGGTCAGTTTCCCCCAAGTCGGGGGGGGGGCTCCAGTGAAAGCATGGGCCACCCTTTCCCCCAGGGCCGCCTGTTGGGGGTGCGCGGGGGTAAAATGTTTGCCCCCGGGAAACCTCATCTTTATCCCTTGGGGTTTCCCAGGTGAGGAAAAAAATTGGAGCTCTGGGGAATCCTTTTTCTAACAATGAGAATCAAACCCAAAAAACCCTGCGGGCAGTGTGTGCAGATTTGGGTCAAGAACTATAAAAAAATTTTTAAAACTTCTGTAATAGCAAAAAAAGGGGGTGAGGCATTGGAAAGTCATATCTAGATTTTTCTAAAGCATTTTATACTGTGCCACATAAAAGGTTGGTAAGTTTAAAAAGAGAATGCTTGGACTTTGGGGGGGAAAAATTTTTTCCGTGGGTAAATGGCCCCTTTATGGGAAACAAAAAGGGTTTGGGGATTAATGGTAAAAAAACTCAGACTTTCCATTTTCTGGGTTTCTAGTGGGGGTTTCCCCAAGGGGTTTAGTATTGGGCCCTAAATTTTCTTTAATATATTCATTAACGATCTTACACAAGGATTGCACAGTTGAATATCTATCTTTGCAGTGATACAAAGGGTCTGTAAAAATTTCACAATAGAGGATTGTTTTATTTCAAAGGGGTCTGGATAATTTTGGAAAGGCCCCCGGGGGAGAGAAGTGGCAGATGAGGGTTTTTAAAAACAGATAAATGAAGGTTTTTGCACAGGGGAGGGTCATAAAAATTTTTCACATGATGAGAACATTATTCCCATTAAAAACAAGTCAAATGTTTAAGGAAACCCCAAAAATGGAATATTGTTTGCAGTTTTTGGGCACATTTCCCGGAAAGGGCATTGTTCGGGGCTTGAAACAGGGACAAAGGCAGCCAACAAAATTTAAAAAAAAGACTGGGTGAAAAATGCAATAAACCCCCGGAAAAAGCAAAAATTAGGGGTTTTTTGGGTTTTGAGAAAAGATGGGTTTGAAAGGGGGCATAATAAAAAAATTTTTAAATAAATTAAAGGGCAATATAGAGATTTTCTCCCCAAATCTTTTTATACCCGGACGTTCCAGAACAAGGGGGAATGGGTCTACGTCTTGAGGAAAGTTTTCTACATAAACATAGAAAAGGGATTCTTTACTGTAAAGCAGTGAACGGGGAAATCTTTTGCCGAGGAACTTGTCATGGGGAAAATTTAATAACGAGTTCAAAAAGGGTTTGGTGCATTTCTAGAACGTAATAATATAACAAGGTTTTTAGTGACTAGGAAGGGTCTTGATCCAGGGATTTATTTTGATAAATTTCCCGATTGGAGTCCCGGGAATGGAAAATTTTTTTTTCCCTAAAAAGAGGGCAATTGACTTTCTTTCCTCCTTTGGGTTTTTGCCCTTCCCCCCCGGATCACACTTTAGGGACAAAAGGGTTTAACTTTAAAAAGGCCCTCCCGTTTTTTTTTCCGGGCCCCTTTCAAAAAACTTTGTAAAAATTTAAAATTTCCTATTGAAAAATGGGATAAGTGATATTTGTGTTATGGGAAAATCCCTTTAAAAAGTAGGAGCTATGTAAAAAGGTGGGAACCCGTGGGCCCGTAGCACAATGAAGGGATTTCTTATAAAATCTGTATTTATATTCTTCCACTTTATCCACAGAAAGCCAAAACTTTTCCCGAGCCCCTACAGTTACAGAGGGGAAATTTTTTCAGCATCCCGATTTTTTTTTTTTTAAATTTTTCCAAACAACCCGTATTCCCAAATTCTAGCAAGACGGTCAGGATAGAAAAATAAATCTCAGATGATTTGGGTTGGGTTACCTCACTCATGAGTTCCCCAAAAAAAAAGTGACCCCAAAAAAAACAAGTACCAAAGAATGGAAAATTATGAAAGATGGGCAATCTCTGCACAGGGCTGAAATGGAAAAGGAGCTAAAGCCCTAAATTTTGGGGTTTTTTATAAACGGGTTTTTTGGGGCCTATCGCAGAATTGGGCGGCAATTTTTGCAGTGTGAAGTGAATGCCATTAGAGGATGAAAGAGGGTCTGGGTTTAAAAAATGGACACTGAAATGATTTCAACCCCCCCGTCCCCATGTTTCTGAGAAGAATAAAACAAGGGGGAAAAGGGTCTCCCCCCCAAAAAGGGAAAAGTCTGCATTCAAACAAGGTAGAAACAATGTTTCGGTTTTCAGGGTTTTTTGAATACTAGGTTTTCTTCCCGCCAGTTTAGCGTATTTTATACCTATTTTTCAGGGAAATATTCCTGTTGAGGCCATCCCCCCCATATCCTGATGTAGCTTATCCCGGGGTTTTCTTTTGACGCATATTGCTACTTTCTCTGGAAAGTCCCCTCGTGATAACTACTATGCACAGAACAGGTCCCTGCAGTCTTTAAAAGTTTTAGATTTGGTTTTCAGTGATAAGATTTCCAATATGACATGAATTGGAAAGATAAGACCATAGGGGACCGGAGATCAAACGCTCCTTTTCTGATGCATTGTTTGTTTGTTCTTTAATTAGGACAATGTGAAAAGGTCCAAAGTTTTTATAATAGTCATTGACGGGTAAAACATTTATAAAACGTTTCAGCAGTTATATTAGCCCCTGGGATTGTAAAATTGGGAAATTTTTCAATAACACAATGTTGTTTTTTTTTCCCGAACTTAGGGACAAAAATGGGTATTTTCCCCATGGGTATTTTTTTCCTAAAGAGAGCAATTTTCCATGTTAAAAAGCAGTTTTAAAAGTAAGAACACAAATTTGTGACGCATTTCACTATATATGTTCATATGATTTTACTATATTTTAAAACGCAGTGAAGCCCCATCATAGAAAAATAGTTTGTAAGGTGAAAAAAGACATAAGGGCCATCCGTTCCCGCCGTTGTGCTAAGGTGTTGATCCAGAGGAAGGCAAAAACCCCCCAAAGAGGAAAAAGCCAAAATTTTCCCCATTTTGGGGAAAAAAATTTCCCTTTCCCGACTCCAAACTGGCAAAAAGGGAAAAATCCCTGGAAACAATGACCCATCTCCAGAATCCTCGTCAAATATAAACTTTTATATTTTTTACGCTCCCCGAAACGCATCCCAAACCCCTTTTTTTTAAATCTGTTATTGAAAATTCCCACACGACAATTTCCTCCAATAGGACTTATCTGTGTCCTAGCTCACCATGCTTACCAGGATTTGAAAGTGGGTTTTCACGCAAAAGGAAAATTGGGTCTCTTTCCTTTGCTCGTTTGTAAAACCCCATTTCACTCATGTTAGAGTGGATTTTTTGTCAATTTGGTTTACCTTAAACCCACGTGCCCCCCATCTTTTTTAATAGGGGTTGGGAAAGGGCCCAGTCACCCCCCACACACCTCTTACCGGCATTAACAGAGTTACACACGTAAACAAATGCCACTTTACAGCAGTCACAGGATTATGCACAGGCTATGGTTTCTTTACAGTATACAAGGGCTAAACAAAAAGATAAAGAAGATGTCACACATACAGACAAAAATTCTAAAAGAAACGGGAGAGATTACAGAAAACCTCAGAATCAAGACGATTTTATAGTCCTTAGGGCAAGGAGAAAAACTGGAATATGGTTCAGATATTGACTGTGATGTGAACAAAGTTGCCTTGTTGAAACCAAGCCGAGTGTGAATGTGTTTTGAGTATCAAAACTGAGTGCCACTCCCCTCAACAAACCTGTTGTGTTCCACACTAATCTGCTGGAAGAAATTTAGTCATAGTCTCATGTATTGCTGTAGGAACCTTAAACTTGGGATATAAATATGGTAACAATCGTCCCAAACCAAAATTGTAACCATTAGTTCGCATTTACCCAATTTCTCCTAATAACCTAGAAAACCCACACTGGAGTTATTTCAATTACACAAATAAAGGGGAGTATATGGCACCGCAGTACATTGTGTGTTTCGGGAGCTCGCGCTAATACGTGCGCACTACCGTGGACATTCATTACTCGGGGCGCGTATTCGCCATGAATAATTGACATGTCACTTTTCTCCCCGTGCGTACAATACGATCGCATTGTACAAGCGGGGAGAGGAGGCGTCATCCATTTTTCTCAATGAGAACTGGATTACCGTAATTTCGGCATGCATTTCGCCCGTATTAAAGTGCAAATACACGCCAAAATTACCCCCGTGTGAACATACCCTATTAGTGTATAAATACATGTGTGCAGTATGTATATATGTGTCCAATGTATAAGGGAACATTCACATGACGAATAGTGGCACGTACCTGTGCCTATATCCGCCGCAATAAGCCGTGTGAACATACACGAAGAGTGATCTAAAGATCACGGATACTCGTCGTCTATGTGGACAAATAAATGAAATGTGAAAAAGAAAAAAGTAAAAGACAAAAAATAAAAAAATAAAAACACATACACCGCCCTTTACAAATGCCAATCACCCCTAAAAAGATCAAAAACAAATAATTTGGTATTGCCATGTGCGTAATGACCTAGCCTTTAAATCTGTCATGTTATTTAACCCGCACGATGAACGCTGTAACAAAAAGTCACACAATTGTAATTTTTGTTTATCACACAGCAAATAAAATTGAATAAAGAGTGGTAGTCAAAAGTGCTTCAACATATTAAAAAAACTATATAAATTGGGTATTGCTGTAATTGCATCAATCCACAGTAAAACTAACATGTCACATATACTGTACGGAGAGCGCTGTTAGGAATAAAAATAAAGGGTGACGTGTCCAGAAGCAGAGGAAGAGAACTGCTTTTTAAAGGGCTCCTGCTGCATGCTGTCTTTATCCCCTTAAGCCCCTGAAAAATACTTCATGACCAGCACATTTGTTTTAGTTTTTGCCTCCTTGCGTTTCAACAGTCGTAACTTAATCTTTTCAATGACGCGGTTGTATGAGGCCTTGTTTTATGTGGTAGATGTTGTACTTTTTGGGGGCATAGTTTTAAGTGTACATATAAATTACTGCATTTACTTACTGCTTGTAAGGAAGAAGTTTCTAGTCTCAGACAAGATATTAAACAGATCGCAACACGTGTGGAAATGATAGAGGAAGATCATGATAACACGTTCAAATATTTGTCACCGCTTAATCCCTCTATTTCTACCCAAGTATTGGTCAGAGGCCTTACTCGCCACCTTGAGGTCCTTGATAATTGTGGACATAGGAATAATATCAGTGAGAGGTCTTCCTGAAGCTCAAGGAGTCCATGTTTAATCAAGTGCGTGGAGACTCTTCTACTCACTCTATCATGCTGGATAAGGCGCACAGGGCTTTGCGCTCCCAAAGGCTCTTCTCCTCTTCCCAGATATTTCATATGCTGACTTCATAATTACACTGTGAAGGAGGTGATAATGGAAAAGGTGTGGACCTTGTGCACCCTTGGATTTCAGGTATCTGATATACAGCTATTTCCAGATCTTTCCTGGCATACACTGCAAAAACGTCAGCATCTCAAACTGCTACTGGATATACTAAAAGACCATCATATTCCATAAAGATGTACCCTTTTATTATACCCACCCAGCCTCCTAAACCAGGGGAATCAGATATTGTAAGCTTTACCTCCCTGGTTGTTTCACAGATTTCTATTTTGTTACTCTTATTCTACCTGTAGCTTGTCTTTTGTGTTCATGTCAATTCCTTTTCCTTCTGCTCATCCCTCTTGTATCGTTATCTCCTATACTTCTTTTATTTGCTTCTAAATATTGACTGTAGAGTGTGCCTAACACCATGCTTAAACCTATGACACTTAAGGTCAAGGAACCTAATTCTAATGCTAAAAGGAGGTTAGTCCCGAGGCAATTTAAATCTTTGAAAGCTGATATAGTATACCTTCAGGAGACACACTAGGACTCTGCTGGGTCTTTCAGCTTTGCAAGATCCGCCTACCTGGTAGTTTATTCGGCTTCCACTGATAGAAAAGGGGGTTCCAATTTTAATTGCCAATACCTGCCCTGTTCAATTTTCCTCTTCGCTAATTGAGCCAAGAGGTTATGTCCTGCTAAATGATTTTCTATATGTTAAGTCAATTACCCTGTGCAATGTATAGTTGCCTAATTTCTCAGCAAGGTAGTAAGGAAAGTATCCAAATTTCTGGCCACAACTGTAGTGGTGAGAGGTAACTCCAATATTGTGTTCTCGGACTCAATAGATAGAACCTCACTGAGGAGCACGGTGTCTGATTCAGCTTTGACCTATCACTTGCATGTGACCTCTCTGGCCTGTAATTTGCTGGAGCTGTCACGTAAACGTTCCGTGCTTCAGCTGGGATGAATGGACTAACAGCCGTGAGTGAAGACCATCCAGGAGGTATGTATGAGGTTTATATTCTATTTTTACTCATACTCTGAGGGACTAACGAGCATGAATAGGTCCCGGAACATCCTTTTAAGGCAATGATTAGCTGTAGCAGTCACATGTCTTTGCTTGACATCACTGTTTAAAAGAAAACACTCTTCCAAGTGCCCACCAAGTGTCTTTTTTTGCTGTGCCGTCACAGGCCTCCTAAAATGAGGCCATAGGCCAGATTCAGCCTGTGGGCCTTGTGTTTTGACACCCATGCTCTACTGGAAACATAAGCTTTTTCTTAATAATATACACTTCCCTAAGCCTCTCCCCTTTAAACTTTGTGCAACACTTTTGTCCACAAACTATTTTTTTCATTAATTCTTATTTCTTCAACCAACTTTCACATTCTTTCAATTCTTATAATAGCAATGATAATATTTACAGTGCCTTGCTTAAGTATTTGGCCCCCTTGAACTTTTCAACCATTTGCCACATTTCAGGCTTTAAACATAAATATATAAAATTTAAATTTTTTTTGTGAAGAATCAACAAGTGGGACACAATTGAAGTGGAATGAAATATATTGGATATTTTAATCTTTTTTAAAAAAAAAAAAAAAAAAAAGATGAAAAGTGGGGTGTGCGATATTATTATATTACTTTCAGTGCAGCAAACTCACTCCAGAAGTTCAGTGATGATCTCTGAATGATCCAATGTTGGATCCAATGTCCTAAATGACTGATGATGATAAATATAATCCACCTGTGTGTAATCAAGTCTCCGTCTAACTGCACCTGCTCTGTGGTAGTCTCAGGGTTCTGTTTAAAGCGCAGAGAGCATCATGAAGACCAAGGAACACACCAGGCAGGTCCGTGATACTGTTGTGGAGCAGTTTAAAGCCAGATTTGGCTACAAAATGATTTCCCAAACTTTAAACATCCCAAGGAGCACTGTGCAAGCGATCATATTGAAATGGAAGGAGTATCATACCACTGCAAATCTACCAAGACCCGGCCATCCATCAGCTCTCATCTCAAACAAGAAAACTGATCAGAGATGCAGCCAAGAGGCCCATGATCACTTAGGATGAGCTGCAGAGATCTACAGCTGAGGTGGGAGAGTCTGTCCATAGGACAACAATCAGTCGTACACTGCACAAATCTGGCCTTTATGGAAGAGTGGCAAGAAGAAAGCCATTTCTCAAAGATATCCATAAAAAGACTCGTTTACAGTTTGCCACAAGCCACCTGGTAGACACCAAACATGTGGAAGAAGGTGCTCTGCTCAGATGAAACCAAAATCTAACTTTTTGGCTACAATGCAAAACGATGATCTTTGTTGCTTTGATGCCAAACAGATCACCCTGAACACACCATCCCCACTGTCAAACATGGCGGTGGCAGCATCATGGTTTGGGCCTGCTTTTCTTCAGCAGGGACAGGGCAGATGTTTAAAATTGATGGGGAGATGGATGGAGCCAAATACAGGACCATTCTGGAAGAAAATCTGTTGGAGTCTGCAAAAGACCCGAGACTGGGACAGAGATTTATCTTTCAACAAGACAATAATCCCAAACGTAAAGCAAAATCTACAATGGAATGGTTCATAGATAAACGTATCCAGGTGTTAGAATAAATACACCAACAACAAGCCTCATTGGTAAAAAATAACATTTTATTGAATCAACATAACAACAACATAGACCTAACATAACATATAAAAAATACACATACACACCCAACAAAAATACTGCTACCACCCTCCAAAAGAACAAGGTATTTATTTATATGTATATATATATATATATATATATATATATATATATATATATTGCAATGGGGCTTGCAATTTAAATTGCCAATACCTGCCCAGTTCAATTTTCCTCTTCGCTAATTGAGCCCAGAGGTTGTTATGTCCTGCTAAATGATTTTCTATATGTTAAGTCAATTACCCTGTGCAATGTATACAGTAGTTGCCTAATTTCTCAGCAAGGTAGTAAGGAAAGTATCCAAATTTCTGGCCACAACTGTAGTGGAGGGAGGTAACTTCAATATGGTGTTCTCGGACTCGATAGATAGAACCTCACTGAGGAGCACGGTGTCTGATTCAGCTTTGACCTGGCACTTGCATGTGACCTCTCTGGCCTGTAATTTGCTGGAGCTGTCACGTAAACGTTCCGTGCTTCAGCTGGGATGAATGGACTAACAGCCGTGAGTGAAGACCATCCAGGAGGAATACACATACGACTGGACTAAGATCAGAATAATATTGTATCAAAAACATAGCACATACTTAGCCCAACGTCACACAGTGTATGGAAAGGAGCAGTAACCCTCTCCATACACTGTGTGACGTTGGGCTAAGTATGTGCTATGTTTTTGATATTATATATTCTGATCTTAGCCCAGCCATTATATATATCTCTATATCTGTATGTTTACTTACCTTGTTGTTTAAGAAGGTAGCAGTATTTTTGTTGGGTGTGTATGTGTATTTTTTATATTTCTTGAATGTTATGTTAGGTCTATGTTATTATGTTGCTTCAATAAAATTTGTTATTTTTTACCATTAAAGGAGTTGTCTCCCTTCAGAGTTTCAGAGAATGCATGAATGAAATACTCTGTTACTTCCTGGTTCAGACTGACTCATTTTGCATACAGCTCATGCTTTGTACAGCTCAGTGCTGTGCTGTGCTTTCAGATGCTAATTAGATCAGATTAGCTTCTCAAACTACTAACAGGACTTCTTATCTGATCCCCAAAACAAAAGCCCTAATTACAGTTCTGTTTATTTTACATAAATCAAGCTTTTTACTGCTGAGCAGCACAGGACACTGCCATGACCTGTGTGATGACGTCACTCACTGTTATCTCATTGAACAAACAGCAGGGGGAGATTTGTTTACAGGTCAGTTACTGAGGGAACTGAAATAGCCAGGGAGGTCATAAATTCACTTGTATCTCCTTAGGGAAAACAGAGGAACAAAGCAATATATTTGGAAAATGTCTTTATTTTGTGTTCCCTACAATTTGAAAGCTATTCTTTGTAGCGAGACAACCCCTTTAAGGCTTGTTGTAGGTGTATTAGTTTTCCATTTTTCCTTTTGGTTGTATTTATGGTAGCCCGAATATTGTTTGTAGGTTGTTCAGGTGTTAGAACGGCCAAGTCAAAGTCCAGACCTGAATCCAATTGAGAATCTGTGGAAAGAGCTGAAAACTTCTGTTCACAAACGCTCTCCATCCAACCTCACTGAGCTCCAGCTGTTTTCCAAGGAAGAATGGGCAAGAATTTCAGTCTCTCGATGTGCAAAACTGATAGAGATATATCCCAAGCGACTTGCAGCTGTAATCGCAGCAAAAGGTGGTGCTACAAAGTATAAACTTAAGGGGGCCGAATAATTTTGCTCGCCCCACTTTGCAGTTTTTTTTTTTTTTTTTTTTAATAAAAGTTTAAACTATCCAATAAATTTCGTTCCACTTCACAATTGTGTCCCACTTGTTGTTGATTCTTTACAAAAAAAATTACATTTTATATCTTTATGCTTGAAGCCTGAAATGTGGCAAAAGGTTGAAAAGTTCAAGGGGGCCGAATACTTTCGCAAGGCACTGTACTTTTACAGTCTATTGAGGTAGATTTAGATATACTACAAAGCTGTACTGTTCATTCTGCTATGTGAAGCTTGTTAGTGCTGCTCGTGGTTAGCAGGGGTGTAAATATAGAGGGTTAAAATCTACCCTTGTTTCGTCCCTATTCTTGGCTCATTTCTGCCATGTATCTCCTCGGGCCATCTTTTAGTCAAAGGTGAAAATTACTTGGGAGATACTCTCCTTTTGCCAGCAAGTGTCTGACAACATTACATACAAACAGCTGTGGAGCCCGAAAAAGGAGGGAGAAGGGAAAGCTTTTTCACAGGTCTAACATCTAGACATCACTGCATTCTGGAACAGTCCTATATTCTTTATAAATAGAAAAATGGAGCCATATCTCTAAAAATATCAAAATATTGTATTCAAATATAAACAACAAATAAACAAAAATGACAAACATATACAGGAGGGGACCAACAAAAAGAGGAGACAAGATGGCAAAAAACACCCGCTTACAGACAGGAGTGCATGTAAACAGCACAAGTATGTATAGGGATATGAGGGTATATGCGGCTTAGTAAAAGTATTAACCAATAATCATAATAACAATGAAAGACCAGTGTCTATTCTCATCACAACCCACAAATAAAATCCCTGACTAACTCTGCACTCCCAAAATACTGCAGCGAGCAAGATGTCAAAAAATCCCACACAGAAAATAAACTGGGCAACATGAGTGTAAGGTAGATTCAAACGACCATATAAAGCCCAGCAAAAATATATTGATATTTACCCATCTGGTCAGAAGGATGTAATCGCTGCCAGTCACCAGATCTAACGCATTTCGCCAATAGGCTTCCTCAAAGGACTGAAGCTAGATGTCCAAATGACTGATTAAATACTAATGTGGCCAATTACCTTAAGATCTCTCCAACTATGGCAGACGTGCATTGTCGGCACCTGCGGCGCACAATGGAGTCGAGTCACGCCCTCCTCCGGCTGTCCCGCTTTATAATGCATGTCTCGGAATGCGCATTTCCGGTCATGCGCAGAACCATATTCAGGATTCCAGAGCAAGTGCCGGAAGTCAAGTCCGCGGGCGGCGCAAGTGCACAGCACCTGCTCTATTTAACTATTCCATGCCCAGTTTACACACTAAAAAAGAAGAAAGACTAGACCTAAATACTGATCAATATACAAGAACAAAGAAAAAGTGGAAAATTATTGAATAAAAAATCTTAACTGAAAAATAAAATAAATATGTGTAATGAATGAAAAATAAGTGAAAGAATCCTATACTACAAAGTGTATATAATAATTACTTAAAACTAAACCCCTCATATACATAATAATCTGAAAAAATAAATAAAATAAAAATAATAAAAGCCCTGACATGTGCATAATATGAATAATAATATAGTGAACAACAAATAAATAGTAACGTGTACATAATGAATAATTTTAACGTGTACAAAAAAAAAAATAAAAAAAAATGTGTTTTTCTTTCTTCTTTAAGTTGATGGTCGATCTTTTCAACAAAAATGTTTCATGGACAAAGTTATTAGTCCACACGATCAAAGACTAGACCTGGTTAGTAGACATAGGTATTAGTCACATCCAAATCATAAATTCACACCTAAAAATAATTACAAAGAATTAGTAAAATTAATAAATACAAATAATCACCACAAGACAAAAAAACATAATTTAAAAACAGAAAATGGAGAGGTCAGAGGACGCAAAACCCAATTTTTTGTTAAGGCCAGTAGGAGACATAGTATTAAGGCGGACTATCCACCTGCATTCTTTTTGCTCTAACATCTGTTTGACATTTCCACCGTGGATACCGCAATGTACTCTGTCAATCCCTATTACTCAAAAAGAGGCCGGATTAGAATCATGAAATTGAAGAAAATGTCTCGGGATAGTTTTTAATGTGGAGACGTCCTGACCATTTTTTGCAGCCAAGATATCTCTCACATGTTCCCTAGTCCTGATACGCAATTCAAGAGTAGTTAAACCAACGTATGATTTAGAGCATCCACAAGTCGCAAGGTATATCTCATTTGTTGTACTACATGAGATATAACTCAATATCTTAAACTCATGTTCCACAGATACAGATTGAAAAGTAGTAGCACGTGTCATATTGTGGCATGCCAGACAGTCACCACATGTAAAGAAACCCAATCTTGGGACAGTAGCCCCAAATGCGTTCCTTCTTTCAGGAACGTAGTGGCTTCTGACTAACAGATCTTTCAAGTTCCGACATCTCCTAGCTGTCATCTTTGGAGCATCTGATAAAGAATCTTTCAAGCATGGTTCCGTCCGAAGAATCGACCAATGCTTCATAAGAATTTGCCTCATAGTAGACCACTGAGTATTTTATGTAGAAATAAATCTAACATTTGTATCTGCAGATCTCTTTATAGTACTTTTCAGCAATACTTCTCTTGAGATCTTTTTAGCTCTCAAATACCCCCTATTGATTTTTCTACCACTATACCGTCTTTCTCTAAACCGAGATTTTAAATCAGAAGCTTGAAATTCAAATTTGGCATCAGAGGAACAGATCCGCTTCATCCTGAGGAACTGACCAATCAGCACAGCCCCTATAGTTGAAGAGTTGTGGAACAACGAGGCATGTATTAAAGAATTGACCGACGTGCTCTTCCTGAAGACATCGGTCTGAAGATATCTCTGTTGATCCACCTCAATCAATATATCTAAGAACTCAACCTTTTTACTATAATATTTGAATGTCAATTTGATAAGAGTTCTTATTTAATTCTCCCATAAACTCCTGAAGTTGAATCTCAGACCCCTGCCACAGAAAGAGCACATCGTCAATGTATCTCATCCAGCACTGTACCTGGTCAGCGGCACGGGCCCCATCACCATGGAATATAACCCTCTCCGAAAATCCGAGAAAGAGATTCGCATATGACGGGGCACACGCCGCGCCCATAGCAGTACCACGTTTTTGTATATAAAACAAATCCTTAAACACATAGAAATTGTGTGTCAATATATACCTAAATAGTTGTATAATCAGTTCACACAAATGGCTGTCCAGATTGCTCATTCCCAGGAAGAAGCGAACTGCATGAACACCATCCTCATATACTGGTGTATAGGGACTCAATATCCGCTGTAACCAGAAGCATATCAGAATCCATCATAATGCCATCAACGCGTCCTAAAACGTCAGTTGTATTCTTAACATAGGATGTTAGAGTTTTAACGATGGGTTTTAAGTAAAATAAATTTACCTACCGGGTCACATAATCCCCCAATACCCGAAACAGTTGGACGGCCTGGGGGATCATTGACACATTTGTGTATCTTTGGGAGGAAATATAGTGTTGGAACCTTTGGGTATTTTACGCACAAACCATCAAATTTTTTAGGTATAATACCTTCCTGATCTACTGATTCCAAAATGTCAAAAAGTTCAGCTGAAAAAGATTGCATAGGGTTATAGGATATCCTTTGATATGTATCCTTATTCCTTAACTGCCTTAATGCTTCTTTCTCATATTTAGCCATAGGCCAGATCACAATGTTTCCCCACTTGTCCGCTGCCTTATAAACCACATCACTATAAGACTGCAATTCTCTCAATGCTTTATGTTGATCACAATTATCATTTCTCACCTTTTTTGAGAAATATATTGTATAGTAGTGCAGAATACACTCTGTTGGAAAAATCCATTATAAGGTTGCGTCCACACAGCAGCAAGCATATACCGGCAGGATTTTTATTAAAGAATCCTGCTGGTATTTTGTCATCTTTTGATGTTTTGGGGAATGGTGCTGCCCGAGGTTTGCGGATTCCCTGTCCTCAACAACTGACATGTACATCATCTACCCGAAAACCGAACAGAAGGATCAACATGTTCTAAGTTTTTAGGAACGCTGGCAGTGTGAAAAAACTGTCCGGCAGAAAATCCGTTCAGTGTGGACTTCTGAACGGATTTTCTATTAAAGTCTATGTGGATGGTTAACAATATGTTTACAGACGGCTTTCAAAGACCGACTGAAAACCCATGTGTGGGGACAAGCCCTAATTGTATGTGTCACAGTGTGTACATGTGTATTATAATACTGAAAATTTGAATTCCCTAATGCACTGATTTTAACTTTTTTTTTTTTTTTATATATATATAAAGGTCAAACCTCACTTTTAAGAGACTTTAAAATATATTTAGTTATTTCACAAGATTCATGCTGCTCTTCCTGTACATATAAAATCTTTTTGAGAACTTCCCATTAAACTGTTTACTTCCTATTTCAGGGTCATGTCTTAAGCCTAAAGCAGATCATTTATCTGGAAATGGACTCAGAGGTAAAAATAAAACTTGAGGCCCTTTTTTATTTTTGTGCTAGAAAAAAAGATATTTACCTAAGAAGTTCAAATTGTTCTGTTATTTTTTAGGCATTGGACCAGGAATATATAAGAAAGCTGAAAAATGTATGTGACTTATGTAACCCTTTGCAGGTTTGTATTTTACTTTTGTACCTGCCTCTTATACAGCATATTCAGACTGCATTTATCGTATAGCCAAAATCCAACTTCTGTTTCTCTATAGGACATAGGATAGGCCATTAGCAGTAGATTGGAGGTATATGAGCCCAGCAGGTTCTATACATTTTAGGGCAGACGCAAGATACCGCAACCCTGTCTCACTTTACTGGAACCTGCTGCAGTACCTTGTATTGCCTTTGATTTGAAAGTATGAGCATTAAAGAAGTTGCATTGCTCTTGAAAACAACACGGCCCCTTAAATCAAGCTGTGAATTTTGTAAGACTGGCTAACCTTTTAAAGTTTATGTTACTCTAGTGTATTATTGTTAACTGAAGTATACAGTAAACTAGTTTCTCTGAAGAACTTTTAGCTAATTCATAAAATTTTAGATGAATTGAATATTAATTGATTCAGTTTTTGATCTTTCTGTTAATACATTATTGTTCTCTTACAAAGCTTCAAACAGTGTTTACCTCTGTTGGTGTGACACACATCTCCCCAAAGTGCCTGTTTCAACTTTGCACACATTTGGATGCCGTTTCACCAGATCTTAGTTATGCTCATGCAGAATCTTTGGCCAGTGTTTTCTTCCATGAACAGGTAAGTGACTATAAAATTATGCATGTTTATTTTATTTTAGCTATTAAAAATCTAGCTATCACAAAGGGCTATAACACTATACCGTAGATGGTTAATAGCAAGAAACATTTAGTGCTGAAGCTTTATGTAAAAATTTAAATTCCAAATTCATATTGAAGATTTGTTATACAAATGTCATGCCGCAAACACCAGTTTAGTCTTTTACTTGAACAGGTTGTCTATATACAAAGATTAGCTTTCAATATGAAGGGAACAGTAAATTAAGACATTTTCAAAATACATTGCTTTATTTAGTTTTCTTTGTTTTTTTTTATCAGCTGAGTGCACTCAGGTTTTTCTAGGTTACTGACCTGATCTGCCTTGCTCTGCCCTGCTGTTTGTCTTATCTGATAGCAGGGCTGATGTCATCACACAGAACTGCTGGCAGCTTGAGTGTTATCTGATCTAACAAGCAAAGGAGTCTATTAACTTTTGTTTATTTTAGCTCCGAAGCATCTCTGGACTTTAGATAAATATCTCCTGCTCTCATCTCAGAGTAATTAGCAGATCTTTGAATAATGAGCTGATATGGTAATCATCCACAGCCTGAGCAGGAATGCTTGAATGAAAGCTGCTTTTGATTCTGTGAAACGGTGTGTTGAGACAACCCCTTTAAATTTTAATGCCATGCAGTAAATCTAAGTAAAAGTTAACTATCTGACAGCAGCATATAATAGAAGAATGCATAAATACAAAAAATACTCTATCAAATAGTTTTCCAGAGCGCACACTCAGAATAGAAAAGTAGCACATCCATTTGTCACTTTTATCAATGGTAAAGCCACACCATTAATCAGAAAAAAATATATTACCGACATTAATGGCCCAGAAATTAATCCATTTACTCGTTCCTCAATATAACATACTTTTCTTACATGATAAAGAACTGTAAATATCGGTGATGTATTCATTTCAGGACCATTGACGTGCAAAGTATACATCGAGACAAGTAACCATAAGTGTGTAATATATTTTTTCTGACTAATTGTATGACTTTACCATTGATGAAAGTGACCAATGGAGGTGCCGTTTTTCTACTTTTAGTGTGCACTTTGGAGTTCAGTGTTTGATATTAATTAAAAGTGAAGTTTGAAATAGGGGCTTACTTTTGTTACTGGCAGTTGCTAGCAGTGATATATACAGGCAGCCCCCGACTTAAGTCGTTCCGACTTACGTCTGTCCCATAGTTACGAACGGGGACCAGAACGACGCAAGCCAGGGACAGCCGACAGTGTCCGGGTGCTGCTGTGGCCCAGGCACAGTCAGCGATCTTCGCAGCTGTAAGCGACTCCTGGGAGCGCTTACAGCTGACTCTCCAGTCCGCGTCCGGGCACTGCTATGGCCCGGGCACCGGCGGGGATCGCTTCTGCTGTATGCGACTCCGCCCGGAGCGCATACAGCAGAAGACTCTATTGCAGAGCAGAGTGTGATCGCTCCCTGCTCCGCAATAGAACTCCGGAAGGCCGCAAGCAGACTTGCGACCTTCCGGAGTCTCTGGCACAGGCAGCGTGCGATGTCATCACGCTGCCTGCACGGCCTGATGACATCACACCACCTGTGCCAGAAGACCAGGAGTCGGAGGTAAGGCTCGGAGCAGCGGGGGAGTGAGGTGAGTATTTGTTTTTTTTTTAATAAGCCTTATCTATACCTGCCTATGAGGGGACCTATACCCGCCTATACCTGCTATGGGGGAACTAAACCTGCCTATGAGGGGACCTATACCTGCCTATACCTGTTATGGTGGACACATACCTGCCTATACCTGCTATGGGGAACACATACCTGCTATGGGGGACATATACCAGCCTATACCTGCCTATGAGGGGACATAAACCTGCCTCTGGGGGACATATTCCAGCCTATACCTGCCTATGAGGGGACATATACCTCCTTATGGGGGACATATACATGCCTATGGGGGACATACCTGCCTATACCTGCCATGGGGGACATATACCTGCCTATAATTACACACCATACATGTACACCATACATTATTATTATTATTTATTTTAAAGCGCCATTGATTCCAGAGCGCTGTACATTCGAGGGGGTTACATACATAACATAAGTCAAACGAGTACAATGATAAGTGATGAATGACAATTGGCACGACAGAGGGAGAGAGGATCCTATCCGCGAGGGCTTACAATCTACAAGGAGGGAGAAAGAGACAGAAGGTGGGGGCAGACATGTTTGTGGTGGAGGATGTAGTGACAGCAAGGTTAGTGTAGGTTATAGGCAAGCCTGAAGAAATGGGTTTTCAGATTGCTTTTGAAGCTGGTGAAAGTGGAGGAGAGTCTGATGTGTTGGGGCAGTGAGTTCCAGAGTGTGGGTGAAGCACGGGAGAAGTCTTGGAGACTGTTGTGTGAGGAGCTGATAAGGGGAGAGCGGAGGAGAAGGTCCTGTGAGGAGCGGAGATTGCGTGAGGGGAGATATTTGGAAATTAGGGCAGAGATGTATGGAGGGGAGAGGCCATGGAGAGCCTTGTAGGTCATGGTTAGTAGCTTGAAATTAATTCGCTGGGCAATGGGATGCCAGTGAAGGGATTGGCAGAGGGGAGAGGCAGAGGAGTAGCGAGGAGAGAGGTGGATAAGACGGGCAGCAGAGTTAAGAATGGTTTGAAGGGGGGCAAGAGTGCTAGACGGGAGGCCACAGAGAAGGATGTTGCAGTAGTCTAGGCGGGAGATGACAAGGGCATGGACCAGCATTTTTGTAGTGTCATAGTTGAGGAATGAGCGGATGCGAGAGATGTTTTTCAGGTGGATGCGGCAGGCAGAGGTGAGGGTTTGGATGTGTGGTTTGAAAGATAGAGCGGAGTCTAGGATTACCCCAAGGCAGCGGACTTGCGGAACAGGTGAGAGTGTACAGCCGTTGACTGAGATAGAGAGATCAGGGGGAGGGGTAGAGTTGGATGGTGGAAAGATGATGAGTTCTGTTTTCTCCACATTTAGTTTTAGGAGACGTGAGGAGAAGGAGAAAATGGACGATAGACAGTCTGGGATCCGGGAGAGCAGAGAGGTAACATCTGGGTCAGAGATGTAGAGTTGGGTATCGTCAGCATACAGGTGGTAATGAAAGCCGTGTGAGGCTATGAGCTGACCGAGGCCAAGAGTGTAAAGAGAGAAGAGTAAAGGACCCAGGACTGACCCCTGAGGGACACCAACAGAGAGAGGCCGGGGGAGGAGGTGGAGCGAGAGTGAGAGATGCTGAATGTCCGATCAGTGAGGTACGAGGACATCCAGGAAAGGGCCAAGTCCGTGATGCCGAGGGAGCAGAGGATTTGTTACAAGAGGGAATGGTCGACAGTGTCAAAGGCAGAGGACGGGTCTAGAAGGAGAAGGACAGAGTAGTGGCTTGAGGCTTTAGCAGTTGATAGGTCATTAGTGACCTTAGTTAGTGCGGTTTCGGTAGAGGGGTGGGGTCAGAAACCAGATTGTAGTGGGTCAAGAAGAGATTTGGAGGAGAGGTGGGAGGACAGCTGAAGAAAGACGTGCTGCTCGAGGAGTTTGGAAGCAAAAGGAAGCAGTGAGATGCGGCGATAGTTGGACAGAGAGGAGGTGTCAAGGGTTGTTTTTTTAAGGATTGGAGTGATAGTAGCATGTTTAAAGGCGGAAGGGAAGATGCCAGAGGTTAGTGATAGGTTGAAGAGATGGGTGAGGGCTGGGATAATAGAAGCACTGAGGTCTGGGAGGAGGTGGGATGGCAGTGGGTCAAGACTACAGGTGGTGAGGTTCGATTTGGACAGTAAAGAGGAGAGCTTGTCAGGAGTGACCGGAGAGAAGCAAGTTAAGGGGGAAGAGCAGTTTGCAAGAGTAGAGGAGGGTGGTGGAGACTGTGGGCTGAAGCTTTCTCTGATGTGGTTGATCTTCTGAAGGAAGTGAATGGCAAAGTCGTCTGCTGAAAGGAGAGATGGGGGAGGAGGTGCTGGTGGACGGAGAAGAGAGTTGAAGGTTTTGAATAATTGTCTGGGGTTGTGAGACCGGAAGGATATGAGATTGGTGAAATAGTCCTGTTTGGCTGAGGTGAGTGCAGATTTAAATGTATGTAGTGATTGTTTGTATGAGGCAAAGTCATCAGTGGAGTGAGTTTTCTTCCAGCGGCATTCTGCAATTCTGGAAGCTTGCCTCTGCTGTTTGGTGGAGTCTGTGTGCCAGGGTTGTCTGTTGATTTTGCGGGTTCTGTTGTGTGTGAGAGGAGCGACTGAGTCAAGGGTGGTGGTGATTGTGTGGTTGTAGAAAGTGGTGGCTGTGTCTGGGTCATTAAATGAGGAGATGGTAGAAAGAGGTGCAAGAGAGTCCGCGAGAGAGAGACGGTTGAGGCTCTGTAGGTTCCTGCGGGGTCGTACTGGATATGAGACAGGTGGTGCAGGTGGGGTGGAGGTGGTGGAGAAGGTAAGCAGGTTCTGGTCAGATATGGGGTGGGAGGAGTTTGAGAAGTCAGATAGGGGCAGAGGCGGGTGAAAATGAGGTCTAGTGTGTGTCCATCTTTGTGAGTGGCTCCTGAGGTCCACTGGGAGAGGTCGAAGGAGGAGCAGAGTGAAAGGAGTTTGTTGGAAGCAGAGTGGGGGGTGTCGATTGGGATGTTGAAGTCTCCCATGATGATAGTGGGGATGTCGGTGGAAAGAAAGTGGAGAAGCCAGGAAGAAAAGTGGTCAAGAAAGGCAGTGGCATACATGTACACCATACATGTACTAAATATATTGGTTCCGACTTACATACAAATTCAACTTAAGAACGAACCTTTTTAAATAAATGACAGTAAATTCTAGCAGGACTTCTTGGAGAGAGTGAAAGTTTTATTAACCCTGTCCGCATTCATATAAATATTTACTCATGTATCCTAGAGCAAATTGTCTCTCCCTCTATCATATATTACTCTTAGATTTAAAGATGAACTTGTTAAGAGATTTTTGCTGCCCATTTCTTTCAGTTTCATACAGCACTGCTTGCTACAGTTTTTGATGCATTCAGTTGTATGTATCCCAAATGGTGCCGATGAATCTACAGAAAGCACTCCCTAGTACCGTTAAGTAAAGAGAATTTTTGTTTTTATCATGTGATATTACTTTTTTGTATGTGACTTTTTTGCAAAAATCAGTAGACCATAAAGTAAATATATGTAATATGCACAGTCGAGTCACATTATTACAAGCACTTCACTTTCTACTTTTGAAAGTAGCATTGTGTAGCTCGTGATGGAAGTCTGTTAGCTTGCTTGGTGGGTGTATAAGGTGGTGGGTGCAACAGGCTGTCTGCACACACATCCCTTGTTTCAATTCCATAAATTATATCTTCGGCACACCTCACTATCAGGTGCTCATTGAAAGAGCAATGCATCACTAATTTATAGAATAATCTCATCTGCACTCCTAAATAAATGCTCAAATCTTGATTTTCCACATGTAGGGATTTATAGAAGACACAACTTGTTTAAAACAATTATCCATTCCGACATGAGAACACGATTAATTATTCAGATTCTAAGTACCAAATATTTTGGTCCGTAAAAGACCTTTCTCAGCAGACTCTGTAAAACAATTAGTGATTTTTTATTCTCGTATACACAAATATAAAATAAAGTGAACCATGACGTTCATATAAACATCCTTATAAATTATAAACTTTAATATGTTATCATATACAGAACAGACATGAAGACATAAAATGTATAAATCCACATTAATTCTCATATGTCTTGTTATCAAGAAACGATGCCTTTGGGGGAATCACCCCTGCGAAAAAATGAGAATTAGATTATTATCCCAAAATCATAAAGGGTTTTTCAAATAAAAATTTTAAAAATTCATTCAAAATGGTTTTCCATGGGGGAAAAAAAATGACATGCCATCTTAGTATGGTCATCTGTGTAATATAAAACAGTCCTCCTTTATAAAATAGCGTCCAATTGTTCCCCAAATCCAAAAGCATCTAAACAGGACTACAGGCAGTCCGGGTTACAAGGGTTTTGGGACTGTAGGTTCGTCCTTAAATTGAATTTGTATGAAGTGGGGAACCAAAAATTTTAGTACATATAGGTGTGGTATCGGGGTATTTGTAGTTCCCAATGACAGCAAGCACACCATACTGTAGTGCCAGGGGTCAGTATTATTTTAAAAAATATACAAATAAAACACTGAGCCAAGAACTGCATAAAAAATAGAAAACGACCCAAAAAAGCAGATAATATTACATAAGAAGACCTCCCCCTCTGCGGTCATATTGTAAAATGTATATTTATTTAAATTTAATACGACCCTAACTGACAGTCTGTAGTTCTATAATTTGATCAACTCTGGGGGGTCATTTTTATCCACTTCACCGGCCACTTTATTGGGGACACCATTTCTAGTTAAGGTTTACCCCCTTTTGCCTTCAGAACTGCCCCAAATTTTTTGTGGGATAGATTTAAAAGGGTCCAACGATGCCAAATTTGGGACCAAGGGGGCCCCAAAAATCCAAAAAATTTCCCCACACCATACCCCCCCACCACCCGAACCTTGAAACAAGGCAGGGGTGGATCCAGCTTTCTTTTGTTGACCCCCCAAATTCGACCCCCATCCGAAGTCGCGCAGAAAACGAGACCACAGACCACAACGTTTTTCCAATCTTCTACTGTCCAATTTTTGATGAGCTTGGGCAAATTGGAGCCTCAGCTTCCTGTTCTTAGCTGAAAGGAGTGGCACCCGGTGTGGTCTTCTGCGGGCTGTAGCCCATCTGCCTCAAAGTTCGCCGTTACTGTGCGTTCAGAGATGCTCTTCTGCCTACCTTGGTTGTAACGGGTGGCTATTTGAGTCACTGTTGCCTTTCTATCACCCTCGAACCAGTCTGCCCAATTCTCCTTTGACCTCTGGCATCAACAAGGCATTTTCCGCCCACAGGACTGCCGCTCACTGGATGTTTTTTCTTTTTCGGACCATTCTCTGTAAACCCTAGAGATGGTTGTGCGTGAAAATCCCAGGAGATCAGCAGTTTCTGAAATACTCAGACCAGCCCTTCTGGCACCAACAACCATGCCACGTTCAAAGGCACTCAAATCACCTTTCTTCCCCATACTGATGCTCGGTTTGAACTGCAGGAGATTGTCTTGACCATGTCTACATGCCTAAATGCACTGAGTTGCCGCCATGTGATTGGCTGATTAGAAATTAAGTGTTAACGAGCAGTTGGACAGGTGTACCTAATAAAGTGGCCGGTGAGTGTATAATTATAGTGCAGACTGATTGTCAGGTCTGTGGGTCAGTGTTATATGTGTATTACTTCTGTAATACTGACCCCACAGTGCTGCTCAATATTACAGACCTGCAAGCTGATTGTCAGTTCTGTGGGTCAGTATTGTATATGTGTATTACTTATGATACTGACCCACAGAGCTGACAATCAGCTTGCAGTTCTATAATATTGAGCAGCACTGTGGGTCAGTATTACAGAAGTAATACACATACATAACATTGACCCACAGAGCTGACAATCTGTAGTTATGTACACTGTACCCTGTCTTGTGTTATTACAAAATGTAATATTACAAAATTGTCAGCCTACCTGCCAGACATTGCTACAGGCAGGCTGACAACTCTGTATAGCATAACAAACAACTGATGCTGCTGCCCCTGTGCCCTCCTGCTGAGTGACAATCAGAGGAGGGGAAGAGAAGCACATTTGTTCTGTTAAGTGCCCCTCCTCCACCACAGCATTGGCAGCTTCTCAGTACCTGTAGATAAGGGAGACCCAGTGATTACACTGCTCTCCCCCAACATGTGTCTGCAGCGCTGGGCTCAGAGCAAACTTCCTCCACGACCAAGGATGCATTCTGTGAGCGAGCAGGACAGGGGGAGGAGGGGGACGAAGAACTGCTCCGAGTCTGCAGTGTGTGAACGAGCAGGCACAGGGTGGAGGAGGGGGGAGAGAACGGGACGAAGAGCTGCGCTTCGAGGCTGGATTATGTGACCGAGCAGGGACAGGATGGAGGACGGGGAGGGGGGAGAGAGGGGGACGGAGAGCTGCGCTCCGAGGCTGGATTATGTGAGCGAGCAGTAGGAGGAGGGGGGAGAGAGGGGGACGGAGAGCTGCGCTCAGAGACAGTCAGCAGAAGAAGGCATTACATGAGTTGTGTTGCGTGCAGCCAGACACAGGCAGATCTCAGGCTTATGTCGTTCCGATGTCCCCGTTCGTAACTAGGGGGCAGACGTAAGTCGGAACGACGTAAGTCGGGGACTGCCTGTATATAATTTTAGAAAAATAAGGATTAATATGATCATCCATAATGCCATGCAGTGATCTCTTTACACAAATCTTAATTACCGTATATACTCGAGTATAAGCTGAGTTTTTCAGCACAAAAATGTGCTGAAAAATCTCCCCTCGGCTTATACTCGAGTCACTGTCGGCACTCGGGCGCTGCGATGGCCCGTGCGCCGACAGGGACGCTTCAGTTATATGCGGCTCCTCAGGGAGCGCATATAGCTGAATGCCAAGTGAGCACTGGCCCGGTCACTGTCCGTGATCCCTTCACCTATATGCGACTCCTCCGGAGCGCATATAGGTGAAGGGATACCACTGCGGAGCAGAGAGCGAGCGCTCCCTGCTCCGCAGTGGACTCCAGGCAGTCGCAGACTCGCGGCTGTCCGGAGTTTCCGGCACAGGCAGCGTGTGTCATCACGCTGCGTGCGCGGCCTGATAACGTCACCCGCCTGTGCCGGGAAGACCGACGAGCGCACCCGGTAGACGGAGCAGCAGGGATCCAGGTAAGTGATTGTTTTTTTATTTTGCCTATTATTGCCTACAGCCGGCCCTATACCTGCCCTATACCTGCCTACAGCTGCCTATATCTGCCCTATACCTGCCTACAGCCGGCCCTATACCTGCCCTATACCTGCCTACAACTGCCTATACCTGCGTACAGCTGCCTATACCTGCCCCTATACCAGCCTACAGCTGGCCCTATACCTGCCTATACCTGCCTACAGCAGGCCCTATACCTGCCCTATAACTGCCTACAGCGGCCCTATACCTGCCCAATACCTGCCTACAGCCGGCCCTATACCTGCCCTATACCTGCTTACAGCTGGCCCTATAACCTGCTCAGCCTGCCTATACTGGCCCTATACCTGCCTACGCTGGCCTATACCTGCACAGTGGCCCTATACCTGCCTACAGTGGCCCTATACCTGCCTACAGCTGGCACTATACCTGCCTACAGCTGGCCCTAGACCTGCATACAGCTGCCTAACCTGCCCTATACCTGCCTACAGCTGGCCCTTTACTGCCTATACCTGCCTACAGCTGCCTATACCTGCCCTATACCTGCCTACAGCGCCTATACCTGCCTATACTGCCTACACGCCGGCCTATACCTGCCCTATACCTGCCTATACCTGCCTACAGCTGCCTATACCTGCCTACAGCCTGCCCTACACCTGCCTGTGGGGCCATATACCTGCCTATTACTTGCCTATGGGGCCATATACCTGCCTATAATCTGCTTATGGGGGACATATAACTGCCTATTACATGCCTATGGGGCCATATACGTGCCTTTTGGGACATATACCTGCCTATACCTGCATATAGGGCCATATATCTGCCTATAATTGCCTATGGGGGACATTAAGCTGCCTATGTAATTTTATTGGTATCCATTTTTATTTTTAAAATTTACCAGTAGCCGCTGCATTTTCTACCCTAGGCTTATACTCGAGTCAATAAGTTTTCCCGTTTTTTTGGGGCAAAAGTAGGTGCCTCGGCTTATACTCGGGTCGGCTTATACTCGAGTATATATGGTAACTCAAAAGATCCATAGGTCCTTTGCTAAAATGTACAATCACCCGGACCAAACTCTACAAAGGATACACTCCATGAACAATTAGGTCCACAGTGATACTGATCTCCTTTTGTATAGCCGTAAAACACATCCACAGAATATGGAATGTAGAAGGCACAACACAAATGTACATACTTTTACCACTCGATCAACTGTTCAGAAGTGCAAACAGAGCTGTATGCACGCGGTATTGGCTCTCCACTTATTGACCACATGGGCATGTCCTTCTTTGTCATAATGCGGCACTTAGTGTCATAGACTGTTCATGTGCAAGCTATTCCATTAAAGGGGTTGTCTCACTACATTGATTCATCTTACCTCAGTACTGTTTTCTCTGTTTCAGTTTTGAATTCAGGGGCGTGTTTACTGGCTTCTACTAGGCTGCAGTACAAGCCAGGTCTGTAGCTATAGTGACCAGTGCTGGCAGCCTATCAGGAGCTGATGCTGCCCATACAAGAAGGAATATCTAGGAATAGGTATGACACTGTTAATGGACACACTGCAAAGTTACTTGTTTTTGCAAGATCTTTAACATTAAAAGCAATCCTTGTAGTGAGACAACCCCTTTAAAGGGATGCACATCTAAAATATCATTCACAGTTATTTATCTAATTACAATAACAAATGCATGTCTCGGCATTCCCTACGCTTAGGGTTATTCCCACTTCAAAGTTTTTTTATTGAACTTTTGTAATGTACACTGGTTAACAGTTTTCTACGTATTGCTCCTGATTCTATTTTTTCCCCTAACAGTCTTTCTGTTCAGTTTCTATGATTTCATCCCCAGCTCTAGGCTGTAAGTGGTAGCCGGGAGGCTTGTGTCACAGTGACATTGCTGGTGGACGGGAATTTGTGAATGTTACTCCAGCACCTGTAATTTATTTAAACAATGTGTATTAGAACTGCTTCTGGGCAGATGCTCTCTAGAAGCTGAGAACTTGATGAAACACAAATGTCAGCATAAAAAGGCTTCTTTATTCGGGAATCAAGAGTACAAAAAGAAATGCAATGTTTCGGCTCAAAGCAGCAGAGCCTTTTTTAAGCATAAGAAAAGTCCGATTAAAGTCCGATCTAATAGAATATTCCACCAGACAAAGTTTTATGGTCGTCATTGGTTGCTTTGCATGCCCTCCCAATTGGTTTCACTACAGTTATTGGTCTTAGAAAATATCAATACAAAGCAAATAAAGGAAAACCAAAAAGTTTTAATTTATTTTTTAAACTGATAAAACAATGAAAACTATATAAACTTTGTATCCCAAGGATTGAATTGACCCACAGATTAAAGTTGACCTGTCTTTTATTTTGCCCAATAAACTCCATGTAAACAACCGCTCCCCACAGCCTCCACCCCCAAGAAAGGTTTTTTTATTTACAGTTCCATCCAACAAAGGTTTTTTGTTTTTTTTTTGGGGTGGGGGGTTTCTGGTACATTATATATTTTATTAAAAGGCATTATTAAAAGTAAAACTTGTGACACAAGAGTCATCCCTCATACAACTACATCAACACAAAATGTGGGCTATTGAAAGGCAAATCTCTAAAAAAAAATAAAATAGGCCAATCCTTGAGGGGTTTAGAGACCAGCATAAAGTTATGTGTTATTTTCATTGCTTTGCGGGGTTTTTTTCGGTTTTTTTTCCCTCTAAATTTTTTTTAGGGTGACTCTGGCTTCTACCTTTTTTCATAGTATCCGTAGAAGTGTCAACTTTCCAAAAACGCCATCAATCTTCTTGTTTGTAGTAAATTTACTTTACAGCTCACCAAGCTTTAGGGTAAATACACACAAGTTGAAATTGCTGCAGATTCTATCTGCATACTTGTAGTGCCAGGCAATTGGATGAGCTCTTACATATCTCATCCACTTTTGAAGATCTTTTCCACACAACAATTTTGTCATGCTTTGGGTTTTCAAAACCGCAGCATTCTGTTGTGTATTATTATAGTTTTCATAACCTTTAATGTATGAAATGAATTGCTTATTGCCCTTTTCCTTTCTTTCTCTTTTTTTATAGGTATTGTCCCTCTCCGCACCAGCACCTCGTACGCTTACTGCAGCCCTTGCCATGTTTTGCAAGAAGTATGCATGGCCAGCATGTAACACTCTTATTTGTCCACTTTTGGCAAAAGCTGAGCCAGGTAACCTCAACAGTACGGAGTAAGACCTTTTGTATAATGTTACCCTTAAAGGGGATGTATCGCTTCCTTACTTCTGCTGATTCACACTTCTCTTAGCTTCCCAGCTCTGTGAATGCAGGGGCGTTCTTCCCCTCCCAGCTGGATGACATCATCCCCCCCTTCACTGCTGGCCTGAGACTCCCCCCCCTCTCCCCTCTGAGTCCACATATCACTGTGTTCTCTCTATGCAGTCTTATTTTATAAGAGCTGTATTATACCACAGGCCAGCATTCAATCTAATCTGAGCACTGATCTCCTCTCACAGCTGGAGATGTATTACAGCTTTCTAAGAACGGCACAGATCTGTGTGTATGCAGGAGAGTTAGGCACAGGGTCAAAACTGTCATGTTTTCTCATTGTACAATCTGCTGCAGTCTGTTTCTGCTAGGTGTGGAAACAGAAAATGCTACGGCCCCTAACTCTGAGTCAGACCACACAGCTCCTTGAATCGACCCAGGGGTGTACAGAATGTAAATGAGCTCTCAGTGAATTGCAAGGAGGAGGGATTAGACCCACACTGGATATCAGTGTAAATAAAACACAAGATAAGGGACACCGTGAGAACAAGGCAGCTTTGCTAATGACATCCAAGTGCAAAGTTGCTTGTTTTCACTGTCCCCTTATTCTGAAGACCATTTAATGAAACGATAACACCCCTTTAACAGTATTGGTCCCAATACTGTGTGCTTATATGAAAGCATTTACTGTTTATTTTGTGGAGGAATCCTACTTTATGCTAAAAATTGTGAAATGATCCATTTGTCAGTTAATCAAGCGAGTATCCAGAATTTATAGGGCTCCTTTGCAAAATGAGATGGGTCCAAACCACCTTATGACAGGGAGCAGAAACTGCAGCAAAGGTAGCAATAAGTGAAAGTAAAAGCTCATATAATGGTGCTGGAGAGCAGGAAGCCACAAACCTATTGTGCCCTATGGAAACTTAACTGTGAGCTTGTACCTGAGTAGCCTTCTAGGCAGCATAGCTACTATGGCGGCTACAGCTGTAGTTACACCCATTAATTTAATTTACTTCTTTTTTCAATTCTTGCACATTGTTTTTGTGTTAATTTTTTTTAAACTCTTGCTGACACATTTTTTCTCTGTTTTCCGATCTGAAATAGGATCAGTTTATGCAGATTTTCTCTGCCGAATGATTTCTGAATGCCTTGACTTGCATGAGCTACATCTGTGTTTTGAGTAAGTGTAATCTTTATTTACTGTAGAAACATCTTATATTTGTGAGTTCATTGGAGTCAAAACTCGACTCTTGTATGTCTGACATCATGGCTTACATTCAGCATTTTATATATCCGTAAATGGTAGCCAGTAAAACCCATTTGTAAGAAGAAACCTGATTAGGTCAAAGCTAGCAAAAGAATTGGGGTATTGCAGAGTATTCTTGCTGTGATATTACTTTACACATGATACTGTACTGTTAAAGATTTAACATGCTAATAAAACAATGCCCCAAAGGCAACAGTCTGTTCCATTTGCCAGTAATCAGACTATGCTAACATTTAGAACAATTCCTTCACCTGAGCCCGCTCTATACCCAGCAGATGGCAGCTGTTAATTACAACTGACAAATGTCATCAATGACTGGGGCTGGAAATAATGGTAAATTCGTGGCTCCCTGTCCTGCCCGCTTGCCGACCTCAGCCTCCCCTACTCCAATGAGAGTTTGTTTGCTAACCATGACGCCTCAGGGCCGACTGAAGGCAGTCTATGCCATTTGCCAGTAATCAGACGATGCTACCATTTAGAACAAGAAGAAGAAAAATAAAGGGTTTTGCTAATAGATGAACTTGCTGTATTCGTTAGGGGAGTGCTTTCCATCTCTTATCTTGTTGCCAGTGCTTAATATACTGCTTTGTATCTCCATAAACAACAGAAGCTACCAGGCGTTAATGGGATAAAGAACTATATTGATATTGTAGCATTCTCTACATTATGTATTCTGCGGTCTATTTTCTTTTGCAGACCAATCTTTAAGTTACCGTGCTCTGAAGTGTCCATCAGTGTTTTGCACACGCTGGTTGATAAAAAGGTATGGTTTATAAGAATTAATAACAAGACAACTTGCCTGGTCTGCAGTGAGAGTCAGAGGACATTTATTTAAATTTGATATATCTAGATTAGTTGTTTACATGGGCATAGACACTGATATGACAAATACTCATATTTTGTTGCTTTAGGTTGAAACCATTATTTAAATACATGGAGTCTTGCTTATTTTCATTACATATTATTCTAATGGGCCCCTTTAAATAAATAGTTATGATTCATATTTTTTTTCTATTGAGAAGATTGAGCCAGTCAAGTTTGTCTTGTATAATATATAAATATTTGTTTGTCTTTTGGATGTAATATTATAGCATGCCATACAATTCTAACCATCAGAGACCTGACCGAAAACAACTAACACAAGTGTGAATAAAGCTTCACTGCATCATTACACAAAGTAAAAAAAACTGACCACTCACGATACCAGATGTTATATACGTGTATAAAATGAAAACTGTTTTTTCTTTCACTTTGTTTCATAGTTACAGATAACACATCATTTATACAGATGAGTGAATGCTATAAAAACAAAGCCCCTGCAAATATGACTCAAATATTTTTTTACAGTTCCCAGAATATTCTATGGTACAGCCAGTGACACCATTAAAAATCAAAAATGGATTAAAATACACAGCTCCATCAACAGAAAAAGAAGTATAATGGCTCTCGGAATATAGCAACCAAAAACTTAAGTTTTTGTACGTATTTTTTGGGTTAAAAGTAGTAGAACAAAACTTTCTAGCGGGTTTAAAATAAAACTACAGCAATCCCAAAAATTTTTTTTTTTGGGTCTTTTACCCTAAAACACTTTAAGGAAAAAAAGTTTTTGTGTTGCCATATTATCAGAGCCATCATTTTTTATTTTTCTGTTGTCGGGACTGTGTATACACTTGTTTTTACGAGTACCGTTTTTGGGCTCCTATTACTCTTTTATTGGTTTTAATTCTGGATTTTGGGAGGCGAGTTGAACAAAATGCGACTTTACAATCTAAAAGGGGGGTTTTTTTGTTTTTTTAAAGCAGATGCCATGTTAAGTTTACTCAGGTTGATAATGTCAGTGTTGCTGTATTTTTTTCCCCCCCTTCCCCAAAAAATTCGAATAACAGCTTTGGGATCATATGGGGTAGAAAAAAAACATCAATTCACTGAAAAAAAACAAGTTTTGCCAACCTGTTACAAAAGTAAAAAATAATATTCTCTTTAGGTGAAAAAAACACATTTTTTTATAAAAAAAAAAAAAAAAAAATTTTGTTGGAAAGTATTTAAAAAGTGATATAAATTTATATCGTTGCATTTGAACCAACCTATGTAAAAATTTAGCCCAAAAAAAAAATGGCGGTTTCGCCCCCCCCCCTTTTTTTGGGCCCGTGTTTTGAAAATGTAAAAAAAATACAATAAAAAACAACCAAATAGCTGTAAAACACTTGTTGCCACAAAATGAATCACTAAAACCCTAGATTAATTCTCTGAGGTCTGTTAATTCTGTTAAAATCTGTGTTCTGAAAGCCAAACTGCACTCCTTTCCCATTTAACCCCTTTTCATAGCTAGGGTGCTTAAACACAGGAGTCTTTTTTATTACGATAACACAGGGACATATTCTTGGTACCCTTCCGTTTAAAGAAAAAAAAAACACAATGGTCACTGAAATAACTTGAAACTGACAAACTTAATAATAAATTTAAGTTTGCAGAAAATATACTAATGATTATCAAACATTGTTTGCATTTTAATTGTGGTTCAACCAAAAAAAAAAAAAGACAAAAAACCCCAAACTAATTAAACTGGCCTGGACCAAAATGATGAAACCCTAAACTTAATATTTTGCTACACAACCTTTTAAGGCAATTGTTGCAGACAAATGATTTCTGTAACTCTCAGAGAGTTCTGCTTGTCCACAGGTATTAGGGTATGTTTGCGGGGCGTACTTTGGAGCATTTTTGCGCTGAAGTGTGCTTCACGAATAACATTATAAAAACATTGTACAAGCACAAATCATCTGTGCAAAATTATCTTGGCATTTAGACGACAATGTTTTATGATCGTATTTCTTGGCACATGCTGTATACCTGTAAAAGGAAGTGACTTGCCACATCTTTAGGGCGCTTACGCGCTAAAAAAAGAGTATGTAAGGCAGAAAGCTGCGCCCGGTCATTGCGCGTTGGAAGTATGCACATGCAAGCGCATACTTTCAACAATGCTGATGGACACTTATTTAAACTCGTAACTGTGCGTGCCGCAAAAAGCCATGTGAGCATACCCTTATGGTCCACTACCAGGCAGCAAACTGCTCCAGCTGTCTCAGGTGTGAATGGTGCCTTCTTCAAACTGCCTTCTCCTTTCACAGATGTTCAATAGGATTTAGGGGCTCCTAGAAGCCACTTAAGAATAGTCCAATGCTTTGCCTTTAGCCATTTTTGAATTAAAAAAAAGTTTAATTAAAGGAACAGTTTACAATAATAAAGTTTAAGTAATAAACAGATTAAGTAATAAAGAGATATAACAGTAAAAGTAAGAAAAACAGTAGACCTTTTGGGTCTAAAAGAGCATTTATGCAGTAATGACAAATGAAAAGAAAAATCCAGTAAAAATAAAATTAAAAAAAGCAAAGGTGAGGGAGGGAGGAAAGAAGGGAAAGGGTAAACAAAGACGGACAAAACAAATGGTTACAGTAATGGGCAAAACTCTAGAAATTTTACATCCAATTAAATAGACAAATAAAAAAGAGCAGAAGTAAATAAAAGGGCACTCCTATATTTTTAAATAAAAATTGTTAGCTTGAAAGGGTATGATATAGTGAGGAGGACTGGAAACTAGAAGTTCCTCTATGTAGTAAATATGGGAGATCTCATTTAACCATTCTTCAGTGGTAGTGTGGGGTCAGGGTTTTCCAGTCTCTAGGAATTTAGTTTTGGCTGCTTGAATAAGGTGACACAGAAAAGATTTTTTTTGTACACTGGAATTGACAAATCAAGCATGAATAGTAAAGCAGTATCTGGGGTCTTGGGAATGGGCACTCCTATGAGTTCCTGGATGATTCTATAAACCGCATCCCAAAAGTGATGAACAATGCCACCAAACATGAGTCATGGTGCCTACCGCATTACCACACCGCCAGCAAACATCCAAGACAGAGAGATACCATTTATGAAGAGCGCGAGGAACTCTGTACCAGCGCAAGAAAATTTTAAAACTTGTCTCTTGAGATCTGGAGGCAATAACCGCCTTATGTATGACTACATACCCTAGCTCATTGGGAAGAGAAATATGTCTTAATTCTTCCTGCCTAGCTTTACAAACGGAAAATGCAAAAGGGGAACAAATAGTTTGCTCAGGGGTTGTTTTTAAAGGGGTATTTCACACGGTTTTTTGGATCGTTTGGGACCCGAAAAAGCATCCTAAACCAGGAAACGAACCCAAAACGAATCCAACACGCAGGTGCATGTTTGGAGCGTTTTAAGAGTGTCCCTTTTGGTCAAGAATGACTGTAAATTCTTAGAAGGGATCCAAAGACGCAAGTACACACCTTTGGCTTCATTTCTCAAACACCAATGCAGGTTTACATTGCAAGAATGTAAACACACGTCATTGCAAAGATGCGTTTTTGGGGTCCATCTAGACGGACCCAAAATGCATCTAATAAGTATGTTCACACGGTTGAAAAGCCGGGGGAACATCCCCCAAGAGACCTAACTGTTCAAAGGGGAAAAAGGCTCTTAATTCTCATTTCTTGAATTTAAAGAGCTATTTTTTTTGATATGATAAAAATACGAAGCGGGAAAACTCGATTCCCGGAAAGGAAGAATTCCTTTCCCAAAAGTATGTTATTTAAACGCAGTGGTTTGACCTTCTTGCTACCTAAGAAAGAGATGCAAGTCTTTGAGGGAAGATTGGTTTCAAGTTGGGAAAAGGAGTCCACCCCTCCACGATTTAGATTTGGGTTCATATGTAAGGGATTGCTAATTGTGGCTGTTGAGAAAGTGGTAGGAAATTTTCCCACCATAGAGGACAGGTCCAGGGGAGAGATGCAAACAATAAAGGACACAGCCAAATAGTTTTTTGCAATCTGGTAAACCAGTCGCCCCAAACTTTTTTCTAGTGGACGGGAAAAGAATTTCTAGGGCACCTTTAACCAAATGAACAAGGTAAAGAGTCTTTGGACCTGCTTCCAAAAAGAAGAGGTAATATGTAAAGGAGTAGTTAGCATAAGCTATAACAAACAAGGGTGAATGGTCATCTTGACAATATTAACCCTTCTGAACCAAGAAAACTCTCGTTTCATCAAGATTTTTTGAAATAATGGCTCAAAGTTTAAAAAAGAAAGTTTCTTGAGATCGGGCGTGATTTGACTTACCAAGTAAGTTATACCTCCTTGAGGGCAAACAAAGGGATACTTGGTTTATAATTGGTTACAAAATGCCAGGGAAGGGGCCAATATTAAAACACTTTGGACTTGTTTAAATTTTAAAATTAAAAAACCCTAAACCCAAAAAGGTCAACCAGACATAAGGGGGGGATAAGAAAGAGGATATGTAATGTAGACCAAAAAACATTGCAAAAGCAGAACATATATTGAATCACCCCCCAATAAAACCCCCAAAATTTGAAATTTAGCAAACATAGTAGTGGTGTTCCCCTGATTAATACATATAGGAGTGTGCATATGGGGGAAACCCCGGCAAGTGCCATTAAAATGTTAAAGGGTTGGCAATGAACCGTTAATTTTAAGTCTAGCAGAGTGAGGTTGGTGAAGGGCAAATATTTTAGAAGTGAAAATAGGAGCCATCCCCAGATGCCAAAGCGTTTGATAAAGAGTGGTCTAAGAGATCCTATCGAATGCTTTTTCAGTATCCAGGGATACAATTTTATGTACAAGGTCCACGGTTTTTGAGATTCTCTATGCGGTCTTCTAGTGAGATTTGGACTTTTTTTGGACTTGCTTATATTCTCAACTTAGAGTATAGGGTATCGTTGTCTGTCTCTAGATCGTTCACCATTTGCCCTAATTCCTCTGATCTTGAGGAGTAAGCCTGCACATCATGCTGGATTTTGGTCAGGGACGCCTGTAGCGTTGTCTTCAGAGTTGCCTGCAGGTTTGGGACAATATGTCTGGCCACCTCCAACGGCAGACATTCATAGTCAATAACTGAGTCTCCGTTCATAAAGTCACCGTTTACCTACATAATAAGAGCGTTATTATCATTGTCCTCTTTTTGTGGGACGACCTGCGAAGCAGACCGAGGATCCAGTGCCATCTTAAAAATGTCACGTGGCTGATTCCAAACGGAGTTAGATTTCTGAGGGAAGTTTCCCAAGTTAGTTCTTAGTTGGCGGGTATGGAGAGCCGACACTGCTCACATCCTCCCTCACTAGCGCTGTAACTGGAAGTCCGGTCCAGGATTTTAATAGTGCTTTCGCAAGCCTCCCTCCCCAGGTCAAGGCCCACCTGGTCCAGATTAAATAAGCATGGTAGAGGTTTCAACCTATTGACAAAGAGTTTAGAGTATGTTTTAATATCAATGTTCAATAATAATATTGGTCGCTAACTACCACAAACTGCAGGATCTCTGCCTGGTTTAGTAAGGACTGCAACATGTGCAAGTGTAGACTGGGAGGAAAAAGGGACATCATTTGAAATAGAATTGAAAGCATTGAGCATCAGAGGGGAGAGGGTTCCATGAAATAATTTGAAAAACTTACTAGTGAAGCCATCAGGGCCTGGGCCTTTTCTCCCTGAGAGGTATTTTATAACACACAAGTTCTTGAGAAGAAAAAAGCTGTGTCTTTGTGGCAATGTTAAAATGCCGACAGAAATCCAACCTATTTTAACATTGCCGTACCGCAGTTTTTGGCGCAAGTCTGCAGCAAAAACAGTGGCCAGATTTCAACCGGTCCAATACATAGAACTGTGCTACAATTCTCCGGAAGATAGGACGTGTTCTATATTCTGGCAGAGTCCAGCGGTTTCGAAATCCGGCAATAGAAAATCTGTGCTTTGTAGACTAAAGCTTGGATTTTCTATTGCGGTCTATGGGAACTGTTGACAGTCGGATTTTTGCGGATTCTAAACACTGACTCCATTTAAAAATCAGACGAAAAACCAGTGCTGTGTAGACATGGCCAAAGGGTCTTCAATATTAGATACGGGTTTATCTGAATTGCAGGAAAAGTAACAGTCAGGTAGAGATTCATTAGTATCTGTATGGGGAGGATGGAGATTATATAAGTATTTGTAGTCAGCAGCTTCTCCATAAAAAATATCCATGTTTATTGAATCATGTTAAAACGCCATAAAAACCTAGAACAGTAACATGTTTCAGGACAACATAGCCCTTGATCACAGCCAAAGGCTGTGATCTTCCAGACCCATTTGCACCCAGCAAAGCCCAGTCTATTGACTTTCATCCCATCGCTTCAAATTATATGTTTCCAAATTTCTACTGTCCACTTTTCATACTTTTTTGTAAACTTGAGCCAGCATTTATGACAGTATTGAGCTCGATGCTTCTTCACCTGTTTTTTTTTTTTTTTTAAGGACACCCTTTCAGACTTGTGTAATGTGTCAGATCGGGCTTGCATGGACATCTGTGATTTCGCTATTACGAAGCATACGAGCCACCTCCACTGCCTTGTTTGTCGCACCAGGACTGATAGACCTTGTGATGAGTCAACGGCGGCGACCTGCTGGTGTGGAAACAAGTGTGGAACAAGATTATAATCTAAAAGGGGATTTATCGCTTCATCAGTTCGTGTGTTTCCTTGTACTTTCAGTTTCTCAGTTCCTAAAATCCAGGGGTGTTTCTTAACTGAAGGGGGATTACATCACCCCCCCCCTTCACTGTTTATGCTCGCTCCCGAGTCAGTGTGTTTGTTTGAGATCAGAGGGGGGGGATAGCACATCCCCCCCCTCTCTGAGTCCATATGTCACTGTGTTGTTCCACTCCCTATGCAGTCTTATTTTGTAAGAGCTGTTTGTTTACCTACCACAAGCCTGAAATTCGGGTCTAGACATTTTTTCCTATAAAATTTAGAGCACTGATCTTTTCCCTCCTCTCCCAGCTGGGGGTCTTTTAACATTTTAAACCCAAAGCCCCTTGTATGAACTTACCCAAAGCAAAAAGATCTGTCTCTTTTCTATTTTTACACGCAGGAGCATTAGGCACTAAAAAAAAAAAGCCCCAATTTCCCTGCTGTTTTATGATTTAAAGCCTGCAGTTTTACTGTGGACTGCTGGCTTTCGGGGTAAAATGGGGCCCCCCCCTTAAATTCTGAGGAAAGAGGCAGGAATGCACGCTCCCGTGAATACGACCGGGGGGGGGGGAATGAAAAATAGTAGAGCCGTCGCCAAAAAAATGAAAGGGGTGGAATCCACCGCGAGCCACGGGAGAACATTTTTTAAACCACAAAGCAAAAAGGGAAAGACTTGAAAACAAGACGTTTTGGGAAAAATGACATCCAATTCTTTATTTTTAAGACCATTTAATGAAAACGTCAAATATTTTACTACCTCAAAGGTTGTGCGACACAAAGGGCACAACACCCCAGCACGTTTGTTAAAAAAGTAATTCTTTTCAAGCTCCCAGCAGCGGGACTCCCGAAGCACAAAATCGTGTCAGACTATGCCCATAATAACCCAAAGGGGCATTATTTTAAACTGTGGCGCCCCACAACCCCATAAAATATCCCAAGTCACCACATCTGGAAGATTCCAAAATTTATGTACGAGATAGCCAAGATGATTGTCTCTAAAATATCGGTCTCACGTTCAAAACTGTGGTGGAAGGTGAGAAATGGAAAACCAAAAAGGGTCAAAAGTTAAAACATTGTTACCTTTTTTTGCTTGGCACTATATTTTACAATTGGCCTTGCTTTTTTTAGGTAGACGGGGGGTTTTTGGCGGGAGGGGGCTGCGGGGGGAAAATCAGGGGTTTGCATAAAAACATAAAGGGAAACCGGGAAAGGTTCCATATTATTGCCCCCCTATGGGCTTTCATGTAACCAAATCCCCAAAGCTTCTAGAGACAAAAAACTGACTTGGCGACTGCCCCTACCCCAGCCACCAGAAAAAAAACCAAAAATTTTTCCCTGGACACCCTTAAAGGGGAGCCCCGGGGGGCCGGAATCATAGAAACTGAAAAAGAAAGACTGGAGGGGAGAAAAATAGAAAATTTTTTAAAACACTGAAACTTTTACAAGGTTTAAAAAAAACCCTAAAAACGGACCTAACCGTGGGCAATCTTTGAAGTGAGAATAACTCTTTAAGTCAACTGTGGAAAATACAGTGACACTGCCCACGATTTAGCTTGACCTAAAAGTTTAAACCTCAAATTTCTCTTTGGAAGTTGTTCTGCTCTTAAGTTACCATTCGTATAACAAAAGTTTTTTAAATTTTTCCTTTTTGGGTGGCCCAAAACCAGGGGTTTTTTGGCTACACACATAGCCCTTTAAAACCATCTGAATAAAAAGTGCAACTTTTTGGTAACAGGGAACCCCACAAACGGGTTTTGGTGGGGTTCTTATTTAGTTTTTAAAACAGTTTTCCCAAATAATTTTCTTTATAATCTCTTGAGAAAAATTTTTTTCCTTTAAGCTTCCTTTGGTCCATTTCAGTGGGGGTACACCATCAAAAACCCAAACCCGGGACAGGGGGACTACTTTTTACCCTTTTAATAGGCAGCAAAACGGGTTTAAATTTTAAAAGGACCCCCGGGGTTATTTTAAATTTACAGGACACCTTAGTTTGACATGTCCCATTGCTCAAATTATCATTGTTTTCTAGGGGTACCATCATTTTTTGTCCAGTACAGTTTCAATAAGTTAAATTTTTTTTCATTTTAACCAAAATGAAATGAAAAAATTTTCTTTTAGATCATTTTTCAGTAAATTTAAAAATTTTTTAAATTATTTTAAAACCCCTTTTTAAATTTTCTTTCAGTGACCCGTTTTTTTTTTTGTTTTTTTTCTGTATAACGGGTAGGTTTTGGAAATTTTCCCAAACCTTTTAGACCCCTTAACATCAATTTTGGGGCCCTTTAAAATAAAAAAATTTAAAAGGGGGGGCCAAAAAATCCCCAAAATGCAATGTTTTCAAAAAAGACATGGGGCGACATGTATGATCGGGGGGTTTGCGCCCTTTTTTGTGAGGGAAATTTTGCGCCACACGGCCCAATTTCCCACCCTGTGGGGACGCAGGATGCGGTGTTAGGCGAAACCCTCCCCACTTTCGTATGCCCCTTAACATAAAGGGGTTGCAAGGGGGTTTGGGGGTGTGGGCTTTCGGGGGCGGAGCGGAAAATTTCAAAAAACCCCGGGGGCAGGGCATAAATTCGGGTCGGCAAATTTAGGCGCATTGGGGCCGCTTCAAAAGCTCCGCAAAACAGACCAATTTTAATGGGTTTCTATCTGAGGGGGGGAAAAGGGGCCCGAAGTGGAGCGTGGAATTCAAGTAATTTGGCCCCGGTTCTACACTGACAGCAGTAAAAACTCGTACAATAAATGATTTGTCAAGAAGAAAAAATTTAAAAAAAGCAAGAAACCCCTGTTTGGGAGGACAACGGGTCCCAGCAACCCTTTTGGGTTGAAATATACTGAATTCATTAAACTTCAAAGCAAGCCAAATACATCTTAAATTGCTGTTATTGAAAAAGTTTAAGAACACATCTGGCAAAATCGTGCAAAAAATTTTGCATTGCTTATTTTCTTTTTTACATTTTGTGTAATTTTCCCCGGGACTTTGTAAACATTTTTTTAGTGGATATTTTTTTTTTTTTGAAGGTAATAAAATTTTATTTTCATTAATGTGATTGTAAAAAATTATTTTTTACATTTTTTTTTTAAAATTTTTTTAAGCACTTTTTATAATGCTGTTTTAAAAACAATTCATTTGAAGGACCAATCCATTTTAATTTTTCATACTGTGTAATGATCCCGGGCGAAATCCTTTTGCGGGAAATTTCATTGGGAAATACGTGCCACAAAATTTTTTTGGCCCCTATTTTCAATGTAATTTCCCGGGAAAGGGGTTTTGCGCGAAAATACGTTCCCCCCCATTTAAAAAAATGGGGGAAGTACTTTTTAAAGGGGAAATTTCCCTTTCCGGGTTTGATTGCCCAAACCCCCACGGTCAACAAAGTGTGGCAAAAAATTTGCAAAAGTTTAAATTTCGGAGATTTTTTCCCTTTGGAGAACTTTTCACAGTATGTTAAATTTAAAAGGGGTTTTGGGCCTTCAAAGGGAATTTTGTTTAAAAAACAGACATAACAAGTGCTTGAAAAATTTAATCCGTTTTCTTTAAAAAATTTTTTTTTAAAAAAACTCAATGAAATTAAATATTAGCTTCCCAAAGGGAAAAAAATATCCACTCCAAATGATTCAAAGTCCATGGAAAATTTCCCCTAAATAAAAATACATAAGCCAATGTAGTTGTTTTGCCCACGTGTTGCCCAAAAAGATTATTTTTTTTTTTTTTAAATTTTTTCCAAAAATGTTTTTTTTCTTCTTTTTTTCCCTTTTAATTTTAAATTTTTTATTTTAAAAGCAAGAGCCCAGCACAGCGCTGGGGTTTCTGGGGCCTGTGGTCCCCCCCAACAGGGGTTTCCCCCCTTCCCTGGGGGTTCGTTTTAGAAAAGTATTTACAAACCGTTTAAAAACCCGTAAAAACATCACCCAAGTTGCCTAAAAAAAAGAACTATTACTTACAATGGGTTCCTATGGAAAACCGGAGTAAATTTCAAAACGTAAATACGTAAAAATGTTTCCCCAAACACATATGTATTTTGTGGTGTGGGGTATTAAAATAAAATATTTTTTAAATATATATATAAAAGTTAATTAAATTTAAAAAAATTTTTTTAAAATAAAAATTTAAAAAAAAAATTTTAAAAAAATCCCCATTTTTAAAAATTTAAAATATTTTTAATTTTACATGTTTCAAACCCAGGGTGTTGGGGCCCCTTTTTAGGGGTTTTTTAAACCCAAAACCACCCCGTCCTTTTTCCGGTTTCCTTTTTTTAAGGGGAAGGATTTAAAAATTTGGTTTTAAAATTAAGGCCCCTTTATTTTATTTCCCCCCCAAAATTTTTTTAAAAGTCTAAAAAACCAAAAAGGGGTTAGCCTTTCAAAAAAATCCCCAACAGGGGTGTTTTAAAAAATTTAAAAGTTAATTCCCTTGAATTTTGGTTTGCCCCCTTTTGGGGGAAACTAAGGGCCCAAATTCAAACCCGTAAAGGAACCAATTTTTATAAACTTTGCCCAATTTTAATTCCTGGGAAAAACCCTTTAAAAAAAGAAAAGGGGGAAAAATGTTTTCCAAATGGATTTTTTTTCCCAAATTGGGTTTTTTTTCAAAAGGGGGTTTTTTTCCCCAGGCCCCCCTTTTTTAAAAAAGGCCCCCAAAACCGTTCCGTTAAATTTTTTTAATCAAAAAGGGGAAGGCCAAAAAAACCAAATTGAGTTCCCCAAGGATAAAATTTGGGGGGCTTTCCAACAGAAGGGTACCCAGGGGAATTTTTTTTTTCCCCCCAAAGAAAGGTTAAAATAAAAAAACTTTGGTGGTTTTTGATTAAGGGAATTTAAAGGTTGTTTGGGCAAAAAGAAAAAGGGATATTTTTTTCCAAGCCTGTTTTGTTGGGTTTTGGGTATTTTTGGGACCTTTTTAAAATTAAAATTTCAACATTTTTTTATGCCCCAAGGAAAAAATGAGGAATTCTAAAAATCCAAATTCTCCCTTTTTTAATAAAACCAAATGAGCCCCGACTGACTGTTGCCCAAATTTTATTCCAAACATAAAGAATTGCAAAATATACTGTATAGGGTTCTCATGTAACTCTGGTGTTTTTCTATGGATCACAGCTGTTATGCTACAAAAACTCTTCCTGTAATCACAACATGAAAGATTCTGCTACATTTATTTTTGGCAGATTTGTAATTTTCCTTATCTACTGAATATTTTTAAATAAATGCCAACCCTTTTTTCAGACTTAAAAATTTGGGTTTTATTGGGTTTCTTTTTTAAATAGGGAACTTTCAATTTTTTTGGTGGGATTGGGCAAAAATGTGAAATTTTAAATAAAATATTATTAGGTGAAAACCCCGCTTTCCCCAGAACATTTTAAAATATTGCCCCACTATTATAAAATATGAACAATTGCTTTGGGTTTAAAAAATAGCCCCTTTTGGGCCCAAGCTATGCAATTTAAATAAAAACTTGGGGAATTTTATTGTCGTTTGCAAATTTTCATGTCATTTTAAAAGAAAAAATTCTTCAAATTTAAATTTATCCCCTGATGATTTTTCCCACTTTTGCCTGAGGTTTTTAGAAAAGCATACCTATGTTTTTTAAAATTTGGGCCCCCTCAAAACAACATAATTTAACCCTCCCGATTTTTTTTTCAAATTCCCGGGTTTTTTTAAAAACGTTAAAAAAATTTTCCCGACTGGGAAAAAACCTGCCCATATACCTCGTCTGAACATCTTAATGTTGTAGTCCACCCAACTCGGATTTTCAAAACGTCGGATATGCAAAAAACTTAGAACATGTTAAGATTTTTAGTGAAAAAAAAAATGTCCCAAACAAACGTTGTTAAAACCCCCCTCCAAAAACCCCTAAAGTGAATAGAATTCCGGCAGAAAAAAATACCAATAAACCACAATTTAAAAAAAGGGTTCCCAAAATAAATTATTTTGGGCGTTTTTTGGATTCCAAAACCAAAAATGATATTTTGACCAGTGTCATGTGGAGGCAGCCTAACTCTGGTCTTAAAATAAGGTGAAAACTGTACATAAAGTCGGAAATTACACAATGTATTATTGGGTCATTTTGTCTTCCAGAAGGGTCAGGCAGCTTTACTGTTGTATTTTTCTGTTTTAGGAGAAATTAAATGAATCAGAGTTTGATCTCCTGCTTAACCATCTTTGTCCTGCTGCAGAGAACCTTTCCAAATCTATGGCATTTTCTAAATTATTACTGGTTCTTTTGACAAGTAAAAAGAACTTGGTGAGATTTTGTCCTGTTTAATAAATATTTGCCAATTTAATGAATGTTGTTACAGCATAAGCAAAAATTTAAAAAATATATATTTTTTTGTATTTATATAGCACCATTATTATTCACAGCACTGTACGTAGATTGTGGTCATTCAACCTATCTGTATGTTTTGGACTGTGGGGGAAACCAGAGTACTTACAGGAAACCCACGCAAACACAGAGAGAACATGCAAACTCCTTGAAGATGTTGTCCTTGGTGAGATTTGAACCCAGTACCCTAGTGCTGCAAGGAATAGTGCTAACCACTGAGCCATATTAAACTGAAAATATTTTATAGTTTAATGAGAAATGTTAAGTGAAGGGACACAGCGCTTTAATGTGATGTGGACTTGTAATAATGCCTTTAAGTGCAGTACTACATATTCCTATTAGGCCTACTTTACCATTTGCAATTTCCTGTTCATATACACCACACAGAGTATGTGTGGATGTTTAATCTAGAATTAAAATACACTGTTTATTAGCTTTATTTACTTACATGATGCACACAGTATTTATTTCAATATGAGGCAGAGGAGGAAGAGAATTACATTATCTCCTCTCTGATGAGAGAGAAACCGACTATGTAGAGAGTTATTGTTTAAATAACTTAAATATCTCTCCTGTATTAGAAGTTTTAAGTTAATAAAATCCTTTCATCACAGCAGCATAAGCGCTCATTCATACAGTCTTTGCACTTGCCACCCCTTTTCCATTATACTGTAAAGTTAAATAGGCTTGTGGAAATGGAAACCATGATGAGGCTGCAGATAAATAATGACTACTTTCTGTTAGTAAATTAGGAAAAATGAAGTCTGCAACACATGCCTGCACTACGAAAGGAAAGGTTTCTTTTTTAGTTTTTTAGTTTTTGTTTAGTGTGTTAAAAACATTTTTTTGTTTTGCTATTTTTTTTTTGTTCTAGATTTATCCTTTAAAATGCTTAGTGACTGTGAGACAATATAGTATTTTTATATTTTAAAGATTTAGTACATAACAGTATTGTTGATTAAATTTATTGATTATTACAGGTACAGCCATCCCATATTGGACTTTTGACTAATTCACTCAACTCCAACCAAACATTTATAAAGAAGTCCTTGCAAAATGCACTGAACAAAGTTCAAGAAAGTTTCAAGTGAAATATTTGCTATACTCTTCTTACCTTATTGTAGGCAGTATAGCATAACAATGCTACAAACCAAAAAAAGACCGTTATGGCAGGGGAGGTATTACAAAGGGTCTCTGCTGTAATATGCTTCTTTCCTCGGAGGTATACATCTGATGGATGGCTGCAACATATGCCACTGTGTAGATAGAAGGTACTGCTCAGATACTTCTAACATCCACTCAATTCATAAAATGCGAGTTGGAGGCACTATGAGCAGTATCATTGTTTCAGAGGTGAAGAATGCCAACTGGCTTTCCAGGGAAAGCTCTGTTGATGTACTGCCCATGTATGATAACTGTCCATATTGTCACAATTACATAATCAGAGCTTTCCCTAGGGTAGCCAGTCAGTGTTCTTCTCCTCTTAGCAGTTAGACTGAATCCATTCTTCTCTAGGTCATATAACTTTATAACTGTCTATTTATAGGCAGTAGAAGATGTGTCCAGCACTCTGTCAATGTGGGAAAGGTGCTCAATGGAAGGTACATCACATGTAAATCAATGAGGAAGTATTCAGAGTACTCAGAAAATAGTTAATGCTTATACGTGGTCTCTTTATTAAACTTTTAAAATGTGAAACATCCAGGCTTGTGACTGTTCCTTTGCGATGTTTTAGTCAATTTTTGACCTTAGTTATGTAAGTTACTGTAAAGAAGATAACAATGCTTATATACAAAATAGTACAAAAAAGTAAAGGAATATAATACAATATATAGATCATAATGGATAAGCAATGGTGCTAATACATCAACTATCAGATGGTAACATGACTAAAAGCAAATAAACATTGCAAATAGATAAAATAGAAATATATTAAACCTTATGATCTGCCTAGGATCAATGAGGAGAGATGGGTATGCATAGAAAAAAATGTTTGGATGTGTAGTAAGTAATCTATTTTTTGCCCTAAGAAGAGTACTTACCTATAGTATGGTTGAACATAGATTCAATGCTTTTGGCGTACTTGCCTGCGCTTTATCAAGCAGCTTGTGGCGTGGGAAACACCCAAATCCGGTTCTTGTCAACGTGCAAACTTTATTGAAAATTAGAAAATATAGCAGTGGTACATAAAAGGATAAAAATAGCTGACACCAGCCTACGAGTTTCGGGCTGCCGTAGCCCTTGTTCACAGTTAGGTGGAAAGGTGGATGGAAAATGGAAGTGGTGATAAGAAGAGTTTATATATAAAGATCAAGTACTGTATGAGGGGTATATGTAATAGGCTGGTGATGATGGGAGGAATGGGTGGAGGAGAGAGATAGCAGAAAATGAGTGAGGGGAAGAGGATGAGGAATGGCAGATATGATAGAACGAAATTAGTGTAATGTGGGACAGACAGAAGGCAGAGTAAATTACATGGAGTAAATAAGAGGAAAGATTGGGATTTGGAGAATGAAAATGGAAGGTAGAGATTTATGAGGAGTTGCAGCCGCATAAGACCAATCAAATTCCAAACTACAACTATCATCCTTACTATGAGTTTCTTTAAAAAAAATCCATTAATGAAAGCAAGGATCAGATAACCGCCATTGAGACACAACTCTCCATGATCCTCCATAACCAGATCAGAACTTTCTCTTCATAAGACACACCATAACAACTGTGTTCTACATACTCATACTCCCAAAGATTAAAAAAAAAAAACTCCTTTCAACCCCCAGGATGGCCCATTATGGCTTCCACTGAATCCATATTTTCCCTCTAGTGCAGTATCTTTAAAAAATCATGACATATTTTGTCAAGACCACATACTCATACCTACAAGACACTTCAGACTTTCTTTCTATCCTAGGCACCCTACCTCATAGACATATGATAACACTAGATGTTAACAGTCTCTATACCAGTATCGCACATCACAAAGGTATTGATGCTACCACCAAATCACTACACTAATCTATTCTCAACAACCACCAAATAGAATTCTGCATTCAACTCTTGGCCGTCAGTTTGACAGAAATCTACTTTTTTCAGAGATCAATTCGATCAACAACTATGTGGAACCACTATGGGGTCCAATGTCATGCCGCACTATGCCAGTGTACATATGGAACATTTTGAGGACATACATACACTTATCCACTCTTCACACAACATGTACTCCAATGGAGAATATACAGATAGATGACATCTTCTGTATATGGAAGGGCAACATACCTTCTCTTATTTCCTTCACATACCTCAACTCCATCAGGCCTGAACTAGAGTTCACTTAACACTATAATCCCAATCAAATCAACTTCCTGGACACCCTCGTTATAAAGTCAAATGAAATCATTATTAACACATTATCCACAGACTGCAAAAGTCTTCACTACCAAAGCTGTCACTCATCCAATGTAAAGGCATCCTTACCAAAATCACAATTCACACACATCAACAGAATAGTTTGAGGACGCTACTAAAACAGCCAGATTAAAAGAGATGCGCAATTGCATTCTAGAGTATATTTCACTAAACTTTATTTCAACAGTCATTCCACAAGACCACAGGTGGCTATCCAGAGATTACCTTTTGTCCGCAACACCCCTTCATCCCTTAATTCCACTGCATCATCCGTAAACATTTGCATTCCCACTCTCCACACTTTCCCTTTATTCTGCAGTAGACCTAAGAACATTCGAGATCTACTCATCAGGGTAGATTATGGCTTTAACCATCAAACCACGTCACAATGTCAGATAACCCCAAGTAGACTGGGTATCTATCTTTTGGCTGTACTGTTCCAGTATCTTAAAAGGGGATATCCTATATAACCCCACCTCTGGTAAACCTCTCATCAATAGCATTGGAGGACACAGGACCTTGAGTATAGGCCTTTGCCCTTGGAAGCTGACGCTAGGCGTAAACCTATAGTATTCCTCCTACCGACACCAGTCTACTCTGTTTTAGGTTAGTGTCTCTAGCAGGTCTGCTGCAGCTTTTATTTTAGTTTTATTTCTTTCATTTTCTTTCATTTTCCAGTTTTTCTCCTCACTTGTCAGGTGGGGTTGTCATCGTGGTTGTCACTTTAGACGTAACACCCCCTCAGGGACTAGATAGTCGCTGTCTGCTTTTCCATTTACGTTGGTCACCACTTACCGCCTATGTGGTCTCCTTTGGATTCCGATACACCACCAAAGGGGTGATTTTGCATACGCCCAAAGACGTCGTATAGGTAAGTGTTTTTTTTCTTGTCCTCCTCTGTCTTGGGAGGGTTGTTTAAAGTGCTTTCTCTGCCATTGCTGCCCTTGCACAGCTTTTTTTCATGCAGTGTTCACTTGGATATTCCCTTTCCCTCCCTGAGTGTAGTATAATTTATCACATACCTCCGTGCAATTGGAGGTACCGCACTTTTTTTTGCCACTACCCCCTTTTTTTTTTTTTTATCCCCTTCCTCTTGTCGACTGGTGTCTTTTTCATCCCAGTGGACTGCATATACACTTTGCAGCCCTCTGGTGGCCCGTTGCACTGTTTCAGGGCCATTAATTTTAGTGTCTGTCTTTTTCGGGGGCCTATGCCACAATTAGGCATCAGCTTTTCCTGGCTCTGTACTGCCCGCTGGGCCTTCCTCCTCACTCTTATCCCCTGCCAGGATGAGGGAAGAGCCTCAGCAACCCAGGCTTTTTCTGGGGTGGAGCTTGGACACCATTTTGCCGACCATACTCCACAGCATCTCTCAATGTGCCTTCCCTTGTTACCGTGCCCCTTTTTAAGTACAAGACATAAAAAAAAAAAACGACCCCACGGCAGTGGCAGCTTGTTTTGCCTGCTTCCGCTTTTGCAAAAAGTTTGCATGTGGTCAGTCTAGCTTGCTCTGCTCCATTTGCATTGCTCCCCTGCCTACAACTGCAGGCCCCGACTAAACCCTCACCCCTTGTCTGGAATTGGCGGCTCTGAAATGGGCTACGTCACTCCTCCTTGCGGTGGGTAAACTTCTCAGGTTATGGTCTCTACCATAGAGTGCCTGCAGTCACAGCTTGCTGCCCAATCTAGCACCTCTCAGGGCTCTGTTTTTCCCGTATAAGAGGACCAGGTTCTCCTTGTCCTTTACATCGGCTTATCTCTCTCCAGACAGATCCTGGGCAGATATAGAGGCCTCTTTTCATGACCAAAGGGCCTCTCCTGGGGATCCCTCTGACTCGGAGCCAGTCAGGAATGAAGGAATAGCATCTGCCATTCAGGCGTTAATAAGGGCTGTCAGGGACTCTTCCCTTCCTTTAAGCGCAGCAGATGGCAGCATTTGGTGTTCCCTACTCATTCTGAGTTTGAAGAACCTGTTTTCAGCGAGTGGAAACATCCTGACAGGTGTTTACTTTCTATCAAACGGCTAAATGCCCTTTTTCTTTTTCCTGAGGAATTAGTGTCCAAATGGTAAGTGGTTCCCTAAGTCGATGCGCCTCTCTCATGCCTAAGAACACTACCATTCCCATATCGGATGCAGCTGTGGACAAAGACTACACTAACAAGCCGATTGATGCTTATTGTAAATCTGCTTTTGAAGCCTCCAGGGCAGCCCTGCACCTGCCTTTGCTTCCTCTTGGGTTGGTAAACCCTGCACAATCTGTACCAAATGGTTTCAGCAAGGGCTATCCTCTGGCACCTCAACGTAAAATCCAAGCTTTTTTATGCATTTAAGTTTCTCTGTGAGGCCTTGCTTGATTTAGCACGCATGACTGCCAGAGCATCTGCTAACTCAGTGGCTGGCGCTCTCTTTGGGTAAAGTCCTGGGTGGCTGATGCAGGCCAGCCATGAACCCAGCAGCTCCCTGGCAATTTCATCCCTAAGTGCCCTTCTGCCAAGCCTCCCTTGGCCTAAGGGCTTTCCCCCACATGAAGTATTTTCTCAGGTGGGGCTCACCACCTCCAATTCCAGGAGATGTGGCTGGTCCAAGTCAACGACATCTAGGTCCGAGAAGTCTCAACAGGATACATGATCTACTTTATTTCTGTTCCCCCAGCTCATTTTTCGCTGTTCCCACCTGCCTCTTCTTCCTAGACGTCAACTTTTTTCAGGCAATTCCTGCCTTTTTTCTTTAGGCGAAATAACTGGTTTTTACCCCAACCTTTTTATGATTTCAAAAATGTTTCATTTTGGCTGTGCTGATCCCCAGATTCCACCTGAGTCCCTAAGGTTAGTGATTGCATCTGTGGAGCAGTACAAATTTCTCTCTTTAGACATTCGAGATGCTTACTTGCACATTCCTATCGCCCATTCCCATTAACGCTTTCTTCGTTTCACAGTAAAATCACTACATTTCCAGTTTGTGGCTCTGCCATTTGGCCTCACTACAGCACCAAGAGTCTTCACCAAGGTCCTGGCAACTGTCATGACAATTCCTCACACCAGGAGGATTGCCATTATCCCTTACCTGGATGACCTAGTGAAGGCCCCCATCATGAAGCGCCGAGCTGGACAGTCTCTGGATTACCCTGGATGCCTTAACAGCAGTTCGGTATTTCCCTGTTCTCTTCGCACATGCATGTGAGTCCTGAGCAGGATGAAGGACAACCTTCAAAGCTGTGCCATATGCAAATTTAAACTCCTGCCTCTTCCAACGTGCCAATGTAGCCCGCTGGCATGGCTCTCCTTTTTTCCTAGACAAGAAAATTTTGCTTCCATCCAAAGTTCGTATTGACCTCACTTGGTGGCTAGTGTCTCCTGCGCTATTTCAGGGCTACTTCCTCTGCAGCGGCTGATCATCACCACAGATGCCAGCACTGGGAGATGTTTTAGGCGCCCGGCGACTCCAGTTATGTGGTCCCCGCGGGAATATCTCTTGCAGATCAATGTCCTGGAACTCGGGTTCATTTTTCTGCCATCCAATCCGTATCCGGTCCAACACCACCAATTCAGTGGCTTACCTGAATTGCAAGGGGGGAAAAGAAGCAGTGCTGCCTTCCTGGAGACCTCAAGAACCCTCCATTGAACGGAACTCTCAGTGCCATCCCTGTCAGCGGTATTCATTCTTGTGGTGGAGAACTGGATCGTTGACCACCTTGGTGGATCTTTGGGAGTGGTCACTCCTGTTTCAACTTTTGTCAAAAGTGGGGCACTCCAGACATTGATCTGTTCACATCCCGCCTCAATCATCAGCTCCCAAATTATTTGTCAAGGTCCCGAGACCCTTTGGCTCTCTCCATGTATGTGCTAGTCCTTCTATGGAGTCAGTGTGCTGGTTTTATCTCTTTTCTCATCTTCCTCCCTTCCCTCGGTTACTCAAATGCCTCATGTGAGAGGGTTCCAGCCATACTCATTGCTACAGATTGGCCCTGCTGGACTTTGTACACTTGGGATCTAATCACCTACCTGGCACCTCCCTGTGTGCCCAGACCTCCTTTCCCAAAGTCCTCTTCACCCACTTCTGCATTTGACAGCATGGGTGTTGAAACTGCAGTTTTGAAATCTTGTGGTCTTTCAAGCTCCATGATGCGGACCATGATTAGGGCTTGGAAACCACAGTCTACCCATATTTATAACTGAACCTGATAAGCCTACTTTGCTTGGTGCGAGCTGTGTGGTTTTCACCCTCTGAAGAAATGATAGAACTCACCAGGTAGAACAACACAATCCGGTCTGGAGCAGAGCCTTGGCTTTTTCTTCTTTTGCCCTCTCTGTTTTCCAGCGCTCTTTGGCCTCCCAGCCTCAGGTCAAGACTTTCTTTTAAGGGGTTGCTCACTCTGTCCCCACCTGTTCATAGGCCAGTCGAACTGTGGAGCTTAAATCTTGTTTTTAAAGGCCAAGCAGAATTCTCGTTTTGAACCCTTGTAGGGGGTTTCCATTTGTGTACTTGCTTTGAAGGTGGTCATTACATCCCCTCCGTCAAGTGTCTGCACTGGCGGCTCTCTCATACAGATCCCTCTTTTTAGTTGTTCATTAGGACAAAGTGGTCGTTAATGAGGACATAGTTCTTCCTTCATTTTGCCCCTTCTCGCATCTGCGAGAATGGTCTCTGCAATTTTTGGATGTTGTAAGAGCCTTTCAGATCTATCTCACCACCACTGAATCCTTTAGGCGCTCCAACTCCTTCATTGTTATTCCAGAGGGCCAACGTAAATTCTTGCAGCCTCTAAGGCTACCATTGACAGCTGGATTCAGTCTGGGAGAATAGTGGTCCAAGGATAAACCTCATCCATTCCCGATCACTGCTCATTCCACTCGAGCCTCCTGAACGGTTCAGCATCATGCTTCAGCTTCCCAGATCTACAAGGCTGCTACCTGGCCTCAGCTGACGGATGCCAGGAGCCTAAGATACTTAAGGCAGTGGTGGGCTAACTGAATCGCACGTCTGTAATTTTACTTTCTAGTGTTTTTTTTTAACCTCCCTCTGGGACTGCTTTTGGAGATCCCAAGGTGCTGTGTCCCCCAATGATATTGACAAAAAATATGGATTTTTGTACTTCACATAAAATCCTATTTTTGCCTATTTTTCACTGAGGGACACAGATACCTCCCTTTTTTTTTTTTTTAATCTGATTCACATTCCCTTCCTGAAATTGGATTATGGTTCATCCTTTCTACTACTGCTTTTGCAACAACCGAGTAGCCTGGCATCGGTAGGAAGGATATAGACTGCATAGGTGGAACCAACATTTTTGGTTTACGCCTAGTGTCAGCCTCATAAGGCAAGGGTCTATAGTACAAAAATCAAAATTTTTACATGTGACTTGTCCATTTGCAGACTACTTCCTCAAATGCCCATGTGGTCTTTCGTACGTCGGTCAAACCACACCATGTATGAAGGACCACCTGTCAAGTCACAAATCCAGAATCAGATGCCAAAAAACTTGGTTATCCATCCCTAACTATTTTGCCTAGATGAGACATCATAGCAGCCAACTAAGGTTCCATATTCTAGAACAGGTACCAAACTCTCATAAGGGCGGCAGCCTTTTTTACTTTAAAAAAGCAACGGGAAACGTTTTGAATACATTATTAGGATACTCTGACCCCAAAAGGTCTCAACTGTGAATGTGACATGACATTGTGAAAAATTACATTGTAATTTCATAGAACAACACCATTTGTATGCATTCATTCTTTAACTGTTTGGTTCTGTATCCCACTCACTATATTTATCTCTGTATGCATCATATTTATATTGGTTCTTCTGTGTAATCCCATGTCTAATTATGATTTATGTACTCGTCGATATGAAATAGAAGGACAATTGCCTACAACATTTCAGAGATCTGAGTCTATCATTAAGATATGCCAATGACGGCTAAGGACATCTCTTACTTGGACTGCTGCATTGTCGTATGTTCCAACAATGCGAACTATTGATTCTGATTTCTCCAAGATCTCACTTGTGAAAGTGCATATCTAAAGGACTGTCTTAATACAAAATCGGGATAACCCTTCTCCAAAAACCGTTGACGAAGTCCGACCGCCCCTTTGATAAACTGCTCCGTGGAGGAACAGTTTCTCCTCAATCGGAGATATTGACTACGCGGGATACCACGCTTCAATGCCAGAGGATGACAGCTGTCCCACTGAAGTAGGGAATTAGTGGTAGTTGGCTTGCGGTAAATCGTGGTGGATAATTCACCCACCCGATTCTTGATAATCCGAATGTCTAGAAAGGACAGTGATTTTGGATCAATCTCATGTGTAAATTTTAAGTTGAATGAATTGGAATTTAGACTTTTCATCATTTGTTCAAATTCCTCACATGACCCATTCCAAACCACCAAAACATCGTCTGTGTAGCGAACCCACAGTGCAATTCTATCAGAAAAAAATGGGGGTTCATCCCCAAATATTAGGGAGGCCTCCCACCAGCCAAGATATAAGTTTGCATATGCTGGGGCGCAAGGACTTCCCATTGCGGTCCCTCTCAGCTGATGGTAGACCTCCCCATCGAAGAGAAAATAATTTCTGGTCAGGATGAATTCAAGGAGGCTAACAACAAAATAATTGTGTCCCCCAAATTGGTTACCCGGAGAGGAAAGAATGTGTTCCACAGCCTGTCTGCCCAAATTGTGAGGAATGGAGGTATATAATGACTCTACATCAATGCTGGCCAGGAAAGCATCCTGGCCAACATTGATGCCCTCCAGACGTCTGAGCATATCAGTTGTATCCCTCACATAGGAGGGTAATGCCTCAACGAAAGGAGCTAATATAGAATCAACATAAATGCCACAATTTTGGCATAAAGCAATAATTCCTGAAACAATTGGGCGGCCCTTAAAGGAGTTGTCTCATTAATAGCTTTCAGCCTCTGTCTGTGAATGGGAGTTGAATTAAGGGGCGTGCTAGCTTCTCTGCCTCGTCCCCCCCTCCCTCTTCCCCCCTCCTCTCAGCACACAGGCAGCTATCCGGGATTGCTGCCAGAGTTAACCCTGTGTGTGCCTGCCTAGAGAGGTCTATGCTTGCTAATAGCAGAACAGAGGGGCTGCAAGTGTTCCTATACCCTCTGCTTAGCTTACATATCTCCACATCTCCAGCAACAACAAACAAACCCTCTCAGAACAGAGGCAGAAAGCTGCAAAGTGTTACTCAGGATGTGTCCCTAGTACAGCATGAACTGTTCACAGTCTGTATAGTATTATTATAGTTACATGCTCCACAGACACATCATGATGATATTAACACACTGGGTCACTGATGTAACATCTTTTGATCAGCCTAATCTCTGCTCATCTGTGTAGAGAGCAGGAGGAAGCAGGCACACACAGGGTTAATCCAGGCAGCACGGACACAGACGCCAGAGTCCTCCCTCCTCCTCCCTACACTACAGAAGCATTCTGTGCAGGAGGGGCTCTCTGCTCCGACCTGTCTTCAAAGGTGATGAGTCATTCAGACCTGACAGCCAGTAAGATAAGGATCAACAGGTCGGCTGCTATAGAAATTTGAGAAGCTGAGGCACTCCTATGAACAGGGCTAGCTCAAAATCAGTAGGACATTTGTAATGAACATATATTGCAAAGCTGCTTGTTTTTTAAAGATCTTTTAATTAAAACCCAATCATTGTAGCGAGACAACCCCTTTAAGTGGAACCAGACCCTTGTGGATCTTTGGTAGGGCATAAAATGTCGCTACTCTCGGATGTCGGGGAAACAAAAAATTAAACTCTTGTTGATCGATCAACCCATCGATCTTAGCCTGGGTAAAGAGTGATTTAAGTTCCTGTTGATACTGCACCGTCGGATCACCACGCAGTTTCTCATAACAGATTCTATCTGAAAGAAGTGTAAGACACATTTCCTTGTACTGAGGGTTATTTATGACAACAACATTCCCACCCTTGTCCGATGGTTTAATACAAATATCTTTATTTTTTGAGAGATTAGACATGGCTGTGTATTCCATAGTGGAGAAATTGTTCCACGAATCTCCCTGAATCTGTTCAAGGTCACGCAATACCAACTCCAAAAAAACATCTACGCAGGAAACATCATCAAAAGGGGACATTTTATTGTTGGGTGGTCTTAAATGCGTGGAAGAGCCTTTTCCCAAATCATTTTGAGGTGTCTCTGACAGTCCATATAGAAGCCTAACGTCTGAAAACCTATCTAACGGAATGCCCAATTCTTGGGATTCACGTTTATTTTTTATGGCGAAAAACTTTTTCCAAAGTAATTTTCTAGCAAATAGGTTAAGGTCCTTCGTCCAAGTGAACAGATTAAATTTATTTGTTGGTACGAAGGACAAACCCCTTTGAAGTATTGTCAACTCTTCCGCTGTTAGGCTTCTACTAGAGAGATTAATAATCTGAGATTCAGTTGTACCTTTAATCTGATTTAAATCCGATATTGAGGAGTGTGGGAGTGCTCTCTCAGCTGGTATGAGAAACTTGGATCTAAAAAACGAGGGCCTTTCCCCCCGGCCTCTCTGAGAATCTCTCTTTGCTTTGTTCCCACGTGACCGTATCGATGGTCTCGAGATCCGTGTGTTCTTCTCTTTTTCAGAGTCAGAAAAGTCAGTTTCCGTTGATGAAATATCTGTTGGTACTTCTTTCTGACTAGACCTATTTTTCAGGCACAGGTATGCCTTGTTTTCCCGGAAATCCATGAGATCACTTAGGAACTGTCTATGTTTACGGTCCTTGAGATGATATTGGAACCGTTCTATAATTACTTCCAAATTCCTTTCTTTGTTAGCAAATTCCGGATCAACCGAGAATTTTTGTATGACCTCAATTTTCTCCGTAAGTTTGGCATTTAGTATGGGTAATGCTTCTTTTTCTTCTTCTAGAAGCACAGTCATCAAACGTAAGGAGCAAGTGGTAATTTCCTTTTCCCACTTTGTCTGAAAAGAGCCCGATTTATTTTTATGTGAGGGAATCAAAGTAATACGTAACCCTCGGGGGACTATATTATTTTATTCTATCCTGAGTTTAAATATGTCCAAGCTGATGCTTTTTGTGCCATTAAAATGCCGTTGGGTGTATTCAACTTGCAGGAGTATGACTTTACCTGCATATGGGAGTGGAGTGAGCGATCTATTGAAGTGGCCCGGTGTGTCTTCACCGCGCATGCGCGATTACTAAGGACGCCGCTCGGCTCTGTAACAGGAACTCGGGACTTCTCGTGATGACGTCAGGGTGGCGCAAACTAGCGCGCTTAAAAACCCGACAGTATTCTGTCTCGAGCGTCTCTCTATGGTACAGCATATGCTGTGAGTCCCGCACTCGGGCTTCGGAGATGCACGGGAATAGGAGACGAGGTAGGTGTCAGGAAGCAAGTGTGAAATTGTATTTATTACATATCAATAGTCTAATACTTGCTCCCTTTTTATATATGAAGCGGACCACTCCTATTTCCCTTCTTTTTGAGTCCTGCATCACTATCCGATTGCTCCTAGGGAGGTAAGGTGCATTTCTTGTCCTTCTATTGGCAACTATAAAGCCTGATTGGTGATCAAATTAAGGTAATGTGTTGCACATTTTGTCTTGTTTGTGTCCCAATAAGATGTTATATTAGGGACACTTGATGCTATTACGCTGTGGTGACATTTGTTACGCTCCTTTATCAGAGAGTGTTCTTTTATCTATCTTATAGTCTTTTTCTATTGCTATTATCTCCAATACCCTTGGTCTTATTTCTATTGTACTTTACCCCAATCTGTCCCCTGTGGTGACCGGAATAGTGATATAGGGTCCGGTCGAAACATGTTGGGACTTTTAGGGTCTTCAAAGGGTGAGGTTCCTGTCAGGAACGCTCTTATTGGGTCGATTTTCCTGTTTGTGGATAGGCTAGGGACTAGCTTTTGTTTAGGGCCTTACAGGGTCTTTTTCTTTCTGTGCTGGTCCGGGTATTTTCTTAGGACATTTGTCAGTTGTCTTTCATATAGAGTTACATTTATTTGTGGTTACATTCTGTATCTTATTCATTATCATTAAAAGTTATGTTTTAAGATTTCCCCTTTCCCTTTATTTGTAATTTTTTTTCCATACTGTCTAGGATTAGACAATCAGACAGGTAGTGTTGTCGATCTTAAGGGCAGCAAGGAGATTTCTCCCATTGTCGCACACCACATTGCCTGGCGCCAGGTTCTTAGCACCCAGCCACTGGTCGGTCTGAGTGCGCAGAGCCATCCACAGCTCTTGACCTGTGTGTTGACGGTCTCCAAGACAAATTAATTTCAGAACAGCCTGCTTTCTCTTGGCACGTGATGCTATCCGCCAAGGTTGGGATCTGGACTCTGCTCCATTCCAGCAGTGTGGAAGAGTGTCCGCTGAGACCCATCACCAGAGGCACTGTCATCCACCCAACTCACCCAGTGAGCAGTCAGTGAGATGTAACGCCATAGTCCATGTGTTTGTAGTGAGATGGACTGTGGTGGACACAGATGCAGCCAACGCACTGAAGAGCTTTTCTGCAACGTGGCGAGCCAGGGCCGGGACAGCTTTTCTGGCAAAGAAATGTATGCTCGGCATCTGATATTGGGGGCATGCCAGGGCCATGATGTGGCAGAACCTCAAATGCAGGTGGGTCCTACACTATTGTTACCCTCTTTTGGGGTTTTGATGTGCAAGACCATATATTTGTTTCTAGCTTATGTAAGGAGGAGTGGCTTCCTCCATTTTGTTTTTTTGCACTCCACCCACCTTCACAGGTTTTTAAATCAATGCAGTGTACTTAGAAGCTAGTGCCTTCACTCCTTGAAGTATGGAGGTCTGAACGGGCCCCAAAAGAGAGGTAACAATAGTGTAGGACCCACCTGCATTTGAGGTCCCGTTGAAGTTTCGGAGTTGGGCTTTAGCAGTTTTGATCAAAAATGTGAACTAAGAACCTCCAAAAAATGTTATGTATCCTAGATAGCAGAAATGCTTTTTCAAAAATTCCTATGTCCCCTTTGATAGTTTCTTTAGTTGATAGTGTGCTACTGATATTGGAATGTGTATTGATATTTTACCTAGTACTTTTTTGAGAAATGGAAGTTGAAATCGGTTTGGGGCGTATACATTACACCACACTCCGTGTAATAGGCCCCCAAGTATTATGTATCTTCCACTAGGGTGAATAAAGAGTTAATAATAATAATAGAGTTTGCGTCTGCGATGGGGCAATTATTAGTAGAAGAATCGCCACGCCTGCCCTATTCCTGTCTAGTGATGCAATATACACCTGCGGATAAAATCCACGGGCAACAGAAAAGTTTCCATGACCGTCGAAGTGTGTTTCTCGAATAAATGCCACATGTGCTCGATGGGATTTTAATCCCGTGACCAATAGCCGTCGTTTGACCTTTGAATCGAGGCCTTTGACGTTAATCGACACTAATTTCACCGTCATTATACCAACAAGTAGGAAGCGTTGTATGTAGCTTCCGATTTTGAGCTATGAAATAACCATTGGGACATCTCCCCCATATCGGTATCAGAAAAGGCCTGTTTCAATGAAGACAGAGAGAGTCCCCAGGGAAAAACAGAAGGGAAATAGACAAGGACAAGACCGGACAAACTTCTCACACTGGAAACGCAACTAAAAAAAATAACTCTTCAAAAACAGGAAGAACGAGAAAAAACTCGGCATTACCGAAGAAAAGGGAAAGAGAGGGGAAAACGGGAATAGAAGGGGGTGTCCACCTCCTTCCCCACCTATTCTAATGAGGCTGCAAGCATTATAAAAAATGGGTTAAGTCCAAAAAATGTTTGATCGTTTTGCCGTCTGATCGTAAGTAAACATCGGCAAAAAGAAGAAAGGATATCTCAAATAAGGGAAAGACTTTGACCCACTCAACCCCTCCTCCCTGTTAAAAGCTATTTCCAGTAAAATGTACAGTAATTATAATATATATGGTGAAAATGATGAATATAAAACATAGACGAGCACACCTGCATTCAGGTATAAATAAAGTTGCTGGCATTGCTATTTTGAAGGTTGGTGAAGAGCTGGTCCAAACCAATTTGGAATATATTAGCCAATGACATCAGAAGGTGGAATGTAAGAGAGGTTGGACCTAATATATATACACTCACCGGCCACTTTATTAGGTACACCTGTCCAACTGCTCGTTAACACTTAATTTCTAATCAGCCAATCACATGGCGGCAACTCAGTGCATTTAGGCATGTAGACATGGTCAAGACAATCTCCTGCAGTTCAAACCGAGCATCAGTATGGGGAAGAAAGGTGATTTGAGTGCCTTTGAACGTGGCATGGTTATTGGTGCCAGAAGGGCTGGTCTGAGTATTTCAGAAACTGCTGATCTCCTGGGATTTTCACGAACAACCATCTCTAGGGTTTACAGAGAATGGTCCGAAAAAGAAAAAACATCCAGTGAGCGTGAGCAGTCCTGTGGGCGGAAATGCCTTGTTGATGCCAGAGGTCAAAGGAGAATGGGCAGACTGGTTCGAGCTGATAGAAAGGCAACAGTGACTCAAATAGCCACCCGTTACAACCAAGGTAGGCAGAAGAGCATCTCGAACGCACAGTACGGCGAACTTTGAGGCAGATGGCTACAGCAGCAGAAGACCACACCGGGGCCACTCCTTTCAGCTAATGAACCGGAAACTGAGGCTCCAATTTGCCCAAGCTCATCGAAATTGGACAGTAGAAGATTGGAAAAACGTTGCCTGGTCTGATGAGTCTCGATTTCTGCTGCGACATTCGGAGGGGAGGGTCAGAATTTGGCGTCAACACATGAAAGCATGGATCCATCCTGCCTTGTATCACGGTTCAGCTGGTGGTGGTGGTGTCATGGTGTGGGAATATTTTCTTGGCACTCTTTGGGCCCCTTGGTACCAAGCGAGCATCGTTGCAACACCTTGTGGAATCTATGCCGCGAAGAATTGACGCAGTTCTGAAGGCAACCGGGCGTCCAACCCGTTACTAGCATGGTGTACCTAATAAAGTGGCTGGTGAGTGTATTTAGCTGTATTCCACATATGGTTGGTAGTAATGCCTGAGCCAAATGAGTCGCACCCACACGGAGAAGTGTATATAAGGAAGGGGTGAGGGGAAGCCAGGGGTGGAATCCGGGGGCGGAGCCAACAGACCTTGGACAGAGCCATGTGGTGAGGAGGCCATGTGCTGGCCATGAGGGAAGCCATTGAAGGCCCATCTCTGGCCTTTGACTGAAGGAAGGGACCACTCACCCAATTCATACACAGACATTCATATGGGTAACATAGATACATATTTTGTAAATGTATTCTATGCTTTGTAACTTGTAACAATGTTATGTTATAATCCTTTGAAGATTGTAAAATAAATATATTTTTCTTATATAAAGAAAGGTGTATAAGTATTTCTGAATCTAGATTTGTTAAGATTAAAAGTAAGGACCCTTGGTCTGCACCCTCACTCACGGTGATCATAGATCTGTTATCTTGTCATTAATGAAATATATTTTTTCTCTAACCGTAAATTTCTTACACTCCCCCACTCCAAGTTGTCCATGAACACTAAACCCATGGAGCGAGGTCTGCTTTTATCCAAGTCCTGAGATCAAAAAGTCAAGTTCTGGTTATCTAAAAATGTGGATCATCGGGTCTTCCCTTTTGGCGACGGTAGAGAGTGAGGATCTCGGTTACAAAGTTACAAAGGTTACCCCATGTCGCCAGATAGGTGGTGGAGCGAGGTGGGGATCTGTTGATTCCAAGTCTGGGATGTCAGGTGGGGAAATATCCAGTCTTGGACGAAACGTAGATACATCTGAATAGGAGTATAGTGCAGCCGATCTCTCGGTCCTAGTGCCTGTTAGAGAGAATGGAAACCCCCATCCATACACAATTTTCTCTTCTTTAAGTGTATATAAAAGGGGTTTTAGAGGGCATCTCTTTTGGAGGGCGATCTAGGACAAGTTCGGAAACAACTGTAGAGGAGAGCATTCATATTCCACCAACCTTTTTTCTCTAGCTTTTTGCATTATTCTTTCTTTGAATGTGTCGTCCTGGAGACGGCATATGACATCTCTTGGTCTTCCAGAAATGTCTCTTCTGCGGAGAGGGCAATGTGCTCTTTCAAACTTAATGCGATGCTCAGGCAGCTTATGAAGTAGAGAATTGAAGATGCATTCTAGTATACAGTGAAGGAAATAATGATTTGATCCCTTGCTGATTGTGTATGTTTCCCCACTGACAAAGACATGAACAGTCTATCATTTTAAGGGTAGGTTAATTTTAACATTGAGAGATAGAATATCCAAAATAAAATCCAGAAAATCACATTGTATTAATTATATAAATGTATTTGCATTTTGCAGTGAGAAGTATTTGATTCCTCTGGCAAACAAGACTTAATTCTTGGTGGCAAAACCCTTGTTGCCAAGCACAGCAGTCAGACTTTTTTTTGTAGTTGATGATGAGGTTTGTGCACATGTCAGGAGGAATTGTGGTCCACTCCTCTTTGCAGATCACCTCTAAATCAGTAAGATTTTGAGGCTGTCACTTGGCAATTCGGAGCTCCCTCCATAAGTTTTCTATGGGGTTAAGGTCTGGAGACTGGCTAGGCCACTCCATGACCTTAATGTGCTTCTTGGAAGACCCAGTCGCGACCCTTTTTTAACGTCCTGGCGTAGGGAAGGAGGTTGTCACTCAGGATTTTACGGTACATGGCTCCATCCATTCTCCCATTGATGCAGTGAAGTAGTCCTGTGCCCTTAGCAGAGAAAACACCCCCAAGACATTATAGGTGACATGTCTGAAAATTGGCGGCGCCGCAGCAGTTTTTAGGCGCATTAAATCAGTGTAAAGTTCAACAGAAAGTCCAATCCTCTCAAAAAGGCGCATTGCACAAATAGCGGCACATATCATTGGTAGTGTATGTAATGCGCCTCTCAAGGCGCATTGCACAACGGAGGCGCATTGCACAACATATCATTTTTAGGCGCATTACAATGTGTCGTGCCCGGTGTATAATGCGCCTAGTTTTGGTGTACGACAGTTCATTTACATCGAGAATATGGTGTCAAAAGTGGTTTTGGCGAAAAATAGACCAAAAAACTGGCGTTGGCGTGTTGGGACATGTCGCCCTATGTTTCCACCTCCATGCATGACAATGGGGACGGTGTTCTTTGGATGATAGGCAGCATTTCTCTTCCTCCAAATACAGCTAGTTGAGTTATGCCAAAGAGCTAAATTTTTGTCTCATCTGACTGCAGCACCTTCTCCCAATCACTCACAGAATCATCATCAAGGTGTTCATTGAAAAACTACAGAAGGGCCTGCACATGTGCCCTCTTGAGCAGGGGGACCTCGCGGGCACTACAGGATTTTATACCATTGTGGCGTAATGTGTTACCAATGGTTTTCTTGGTGACTGTGGTCCCAGCTGCCTTGAGATCATTAACAAGTTCTCTCCATTTAGTTTTAGGCTGATCTCTCACCTTCCTCATGATCAAGGATACCCTGCGAGGTGAGATTTTGCATGGTTTTGTAGCCCATTCCAGCTTTGTGCAGGTCTACGATATTGCCCCTGACATCCTTTTCGTCTAACACATGGCGTCCGTTTCACATACCGTGTTTCCCCAAAAATAAGACACCCCCGAAAATAAGACATAGTATGATTTTTTTCAAACTTCCCAATATAAGGCGTCCCCTGAAAATAAGACCTAGCAGAAGTCATTGCTGCAGCTCCTCTTACACAGGAACATCCCTAAGGTTGGGCAGAGAGAAACATCCCTGGGACATATTTTCTTAGCAGAGGGATGAAGGAATTGTGCAGGCAGGTCATGTGACTGTGATGTCACCACAGGTCCCGAACATCCCAGGAGAGGAGACAGAAAGTACATGTAAGTAATAGAGGGAACAGGGGGGAGAAAAGAGCAATAATACTGAAACACACACACACATCTCAGAGGATGGCTGATGGGGCATGCTGGAACTTCTAGTTCCACAGGTTCCAGCATGTCACATTTGCCATCCTTTGAGATAATCACTGGGAGCTTTCCATATAAATGTCCTTTAAATACATATATCTTATGGTTTGTGACTCTAAACTTTAAGATATACATATATATATACACACACTAGTATAACATGCTATAATTTATTTGTGGAAAAATAAAACATCCCCTAAAAATAAGACCCAGCACATCATTAGGAGCAAAAATTAATATAAGACGCTGTCTTATTTTTGGGGAAACCGGGTATACATTGATATAAAGAAATGAACTATCGATACATTTCAAATAATACGCAAGGGAGACTCCTAAAACATTAAACAGTTATAAAACTCCCTGACCTTCGGCTGTCAGGTTTGTACACCGCATCACAGAGACTGTAGCCTTACCCGAGGGAAGCGTTTTCAACCCTTCTTCGATTTTCGCTGCAGCAATTGGGGCATTAAAAGGTTCAATCGCTGTTGAGGGAAGCGCAGGCAGATTACATGTTGTCAAACATCGGTCCAACATTTTATTGCGGTGACAACACAGGCAAGCTAAAAGCCTTTGATAGGCTTCTGGGTTGCCATTGGAACCCCCGAGACTATGGGGCGTTAATCGGACGCGATCCGAGTAAAAAAAGGCCTGTCATTCTTTGGAGGATTTGTGTCATCTGCAAATAACAGGGATGATACTTTGATTTTAGTTTCCACACAGAGACGTTAATTGTATTCAGTCATCTTCCTTGTGACAACAAATGACTGCACGGTGCTTGAACTGTGGCCACCTCCACCTTTAAAATGTTTCTATTTTTAAATTGGTATGCTCTTACTCCATTGTAAAGTTTTTTGTTTTTTTTTCATATATATTTTTATTACACAGAAGCATAACAACACAATGTCGTAAAATATCAACTTACATTATATACAGGCCTGTAACATTAAAGCATGTAATACAAAAACATATGTAAAAATAATCAGAAGCTTCTGGATTTTGTAATTTTCTCCCCTTAAACTAGCCCCCATCCCCCACCCCAACTGAAACCGTAAGCCTACCAGTACTCTCTTAGTCTCAAGGCATCAATGTTCAACTTTCCTAACGTAACCTTAAGTTGTTCTTTTAAATAGAACTCCGTATATTTGAAGGGTTCCATCAACTCCTTTATTTCCACGGTACTAAAGGTACTAGAAATATAAGGCTTCCATTTCTTGAGAAATGTCTTAGAGCACCTGTCCCTTTCCGCTTCTATTTTTTCTATAAAGAACATGTCTCTAAGACAATCGATCATCTCCGACGCATCTGGAACCGAAGACTTGACCCAATGCCTCAAAATACAGCGCGTTACAGCTAAAAGCATTATGTGTAGCCCCTTATCTGTCACTAGGACCTCCTTCGAGTCCTCTCCCCAACACTCCTTGACTATATAGTGGAATAAAAGACTCTGGGGCGTCATGGGAATATTGATGTTCCAAATGTCATTAATCAGACTTATAACCGCCCTCCACGTACGCTCAATCTCCGGACAGGACCAGAGGCAGTGAATCAGGTCCGCTTTGTCCAAACGACACTTTGGACATTCAGTCCAATATTGAGCGTTAACTTTATAAGGAATATTAAATGCATATATAGCCCGATGAGCGATCCTGAATAGTAGCTCTCTCCACTGCATATTGGTCGTGGCCTTCCTCACCACCTCCAATCCTCTCAAAATCTTCCGTGTAAGATCCTCATCCTGTAGTTTATTCTCCCAAGTTTTAAACATGGTCTGTACCATCCCTATTGTTTTTACCCTGTGGAGAATACTATATATTTGTGATTACAGACCCCTTGACCCCTCAATTTTGCATAAATCCGTAAAATCATCTGTCTCTCTCAATGCACTCAGGTTAGATACTGCAGCCTTACAAAAATTCCTGACTTGTAGATATAGGAACATCTGTTGATGTCCGAAACCAAATGTCTCCTTCACCTGATCCCAGGTCATCAATATCCCCTCCTGACTTGATAAAACGTCCTTTAGACGTGTGATGCCTTTGTCCTTCCATTTATGAAACAAAACATTCTCCATGCCAGCTCGAAACGAAGGGGTTTCCCACAATGGAGAAAATGGTGAGATACCCATTGGTCTCCCGAATAGCTTTCGGACATGTCTCCATGTTGCCAGCGTGTCTCTTAGGATAATTCTCTGCTTGATCTCCGAAGGATGATCTCTATATGGCAGATGAACCAGAGCAGTCAAAGAGAAATGAGCCGCCAACTGGGATTCTAAACCTATATTGGAAAAAAAATTGGAGCCCATACGCCAGTCCCTAATGTGGCGCCACATCGCTGCCAGATTGTACAACCTGATGTTTGGGAGTTGTGCGCCCCTTTGTCCCAGCTTGCTCGTCAGCTTTTTGTATCCTATCCTTGGTTGTTTGCCCTGCCATATGAATTTGATGAATGAAGCTCTAAGGGAATTAATATCCCTATGCTTAATTAAAATCAGAATGTTTTGGAGTGGGTAGAGTAACCTTGCAAAGCTTATCATCTTGATGAGGTGTATGCGCCCCATAACAGAAAGTGGAAGGCCCATCCACTTATCTTATTCAGATATTATTTTCGTAAATAATGGTAAATAATTAAGGTTGTAAATCATGGCTGATCTAAACCCTATTTTAATACCTAAATATGTAAGGTGTGACTTGACCACCTCTACACCCAAGTTCCCCTGTAATACCTCGGCCCGTGAACCCAACTGCGACAGTTGACATTTGCCCCTATTCACCCTGAAACTAATCCTAACCATTTCCAATTGACATTGTCGAACGCTTTTTCAGCGTCGATCGCTAAAAGTGCTGGAGTGTGCGTTCCTAATTTACTTTTCTCTACATATTCTAGGACCGATAGTACTGTCCTGATATTCTTTACTCCTGACCGCCCCTGCACAAAGCCCATTTGATGGTGCCCGATTAATTTCGGCAATAGAGTAGCAAGCCTGTTTGCTAGAATTTTCAAGAAGATCTTAACATTCTGGTTAATCATGGATATTGGACAGTATGACTACGGAGCAGTTGGATCCTTTCCTTTCTTATGTAACACCTTTCTGTATGCCGTATACCCCGACGGCAACATACTTTTCTTTTTGCTAATCTCTCCAAATACCTGTCTTAATGTATCCTTGCATGTCCCCTACAAAATTTTGTAAAAGTCTCCTGGCAGCCCATCTGAACCCGGAGCCTTGTTAGGAGGAAGATTTTTTATAACCGCGACCAACTCGTCTTCCAACCTCTGCATTCAGAAAGTCTCTATCCTGCTCTGACAAAATGGGCATGGCAATCTGCTGTAAGAATTCCTTCCCTTTATCAATATCTAAATCCGACTGCGTATAAAGTCCATGATAATAATCTCTCAGGATATCATTAACCTTTTTAGGCTCCTTGACCAGTTTCCCCACTTTGGATTTGAGACCCATAATGTTTGTTACCCCCCTCTTCACCTTTGCTAGGTTTGCCAGCAACTTCCCAGCTTTGTTCCCAAACTTGAAAAGGGAAACCCTGAACTGATCATAATACAAAGATTCTACTCTTTTTTTTTTTTTTTTTTGTTGGTGCTCTAAGGTTTCCCTTGACAATATCCATTTCTCCTTATTTTTAACCGAGGGGTCTGAGAGAAAAGCAGTATAAACCTCTCTTGAAGCTTTATTAGTCTTATCAAAAGATTGCTTCAATGTTCTTTTTTTAGCCGCCATATAAGACATAATTCTACCCCGTAACACCGCCTTTCCCGCCTTCCAGAACAGGGTGGGGGAATCTTCATGTGCTTCATTATCTTTTTCATATTCTTTCCACCATTGGACCAATAGATCCATAAATTGGTCATCTCCCAAAAGGGAAGTAGGTAATTTCCAAATTACATCTGTGCCTCTAGGGAAAGTCTCGTGTAAAGAGATAATGATGAGTGAGTGATCCGAAATCACAAGTTCCCCAATTGTTACTGATTCCACCCTCCCCACAAGTTTAGAATTTGCCAAAAAATAATCCAACCTGGACCAGGAATTATGGGCGTGAGAGAAATGTGTGTAATCCCTTTCTGCTGGATTTAGAGCTATCCATGTATCAATCAGCCCCGCACTCTCACTTAATCTGCATAGCAAACTTTTCCTCCTGTCCTGACTTGCAATAGAACCCTCCATTTTCTTTCTTATCCTCTAGGTTATGCATAACACAATTGAAATCCCCCATTAATATCCCCTCCTCTTCCATTTGGACAAGTTTGGATTCGAGATCCCCAAAAAACTTTCTATCCGGACTATTCGGGGCGTATACATTCACCAAATTAAAGGTCCCTGCCAGCGATTCCACCTTCAGGCTGATACATCTGCCCTGTACGCCAGTGTCCAAGGCTAGAACTTTGCAAGGAGAATTTTTATGCAACACTATGATGACCCCAGCTTTACCCTCCACAGCTGACGATCCTTTCACCTCTCCACCCATAGTTTTTTCAATCGAAAAATAATCCTTTTCCTCTAGATGGGTCTCTTGCAGCAGAGCCATATCTACTCTCAATCTTTTCAAATGTCTCAAAATAAGCATCTTCTTTTGGGGAGAACGCAGACCCTTCACATTCCATGAAGCTATCCTCATATTATTAACCTTTCTCCCAGAACTTCCAGACTGTGTTACCAAGAGAAAAAGAGTACCAGCCCCCCCCCTCCCAACCGACCCTCCTCAACCAACTGTAACCTCGACAACACCTAACAAATTTCTTTTCTCTATCCTATAGGCTTCTCTTTTTTTTGCACATCATCGTGGGAGGCGAAATTCGCTGACCTCACCATTTTTTCACCTAACTGAATCTTCCCTCCTGCCACATGAAAAGGTATACAACTAGCAAACCATCCTATCTTTAAATCAAATGTCTTCGCACCCTTGTTCCTCCCTAAGTAGCCAGTAAACCTCAAAACTGGCGATACCTGAAGTACAGCAAAAAACAGAAACTATTTGTGCGACACCAGTAACCACATCCCTCCTATCCCCTATATAACACCAAGAAGCAATATCCCCCGAGCCCAGGAATATAAAGTCTTGGAGTTTCTCCCCCGCAGACATATGTATATATTAAAGCATCATTGAACACCAAAGTCTATAAATTATCCTGTTCATCTCTTCCTCGGTGAGCGACGACGTTTCCAAGGAGTTAATGGAGTTATCTCAATATAGGTATTCAGCCTACCTCAGTGTGTCTCAGCATAGGAACGTTGATTCAGAGGCGTGCTTTCTTTGTCTGCCTACTTCTCCTCCCCTTTCCTTCCTCCCCTCAGCACACAGGACATGCTACTCATCTCCAACTGTGCAGTAACTTCTATACAGCAGGGGAAGGCGAGAGGGTTGCTGACAGAGTTAACCTGTGTGTGCCTGCCCTAAGGTCTGCTGGACGGCTGCCATTGCTGGATCAGCTGAACTGTGCACAGCTGTAGCTGAGCTATGCTGCTCCTCGCCACAGAGACACAGCAGGGATGAAGAAATGGCTGATCTAATGAGTGTGGTGAAGCGAGCCTAGTAGTGTCTTTGAATCTGTGTTAATCTGATAATATCATACCAGGGACGGACATTTAAAGGTTCCTATACCCCCTGCTATCATAACAAATCCTCCAGGGACATCTCAGGCAAACACAAAATCACTGTTCCTCCCATCAAAACAGAACACAGGGCACGATCTGTGAAGTGTGTTAATCATGGATTGTCCACTAATACAGCAGAGAAGGGAGGAGGTAGTTGAACCGTTTCTCATGCTCCTACCCTGATACTGTCTATTAGGGATAGTCAAAGCTACCCAGAGCACATCGTGAGTGTATTGTAACACACTTCTACTCTGTCACATTCGTACTGACCAAAGATCAGCCTCACCTCTGTCTCTCCTCAATCTGTGTAGAAGAGGCAGGAGGACGCAGGCACACACAGTTTATCCAGGCCCAAGCACAGCTACAGCAGAACATCAGATAGCCAGGAGTTAGAGACCTCCCCTCCTCCGTCCACTACAGAAGCATCACAAGTTTGCCTTATACTGTGCAGGAGGGGCTCTTTGCTCCGATCTGTAGTATGAGAGAGCTGATATTACCACTCTGGCAGCAAGTGAAGGAAAATCAACAGTCGCTGGCTTATAGTGATTTGAGAAGCGTGATGCACTCCTACTTACCGAGGATAACTCAAATCAGTAGGACATTTGATAAATGTGAGGCGATATATTGGCAAAGAGCTGCTTGTTTCTTAAAGATCTTTAACTTAAAACCCAATCATTGTAGTTTGAGACAACCCTTTAGAGTCTCTAGTCGTTTGCTGCGTGGCTAATTTGTGCTCCCTCTAGTGTACTGTTGAAGATCTCTCTGACTAGACTCAGTTCTTGCTGAGCCCTGTTTCTGATCCGGAGATCCTCTTTTGCCTAACAGTTCCTCCAATACACTTTCAGCCTCCTCCGATGAATGACAGAGAACTGGTGCACCCTGAAATCCATTATAAATTTTAGAAATTGTCTGGAAACTGTAAATTGAAACGGATCTGTCTTTTCGCTAAAGTGGAGCATACTGAGGAAAATGGTCTCCTCTTCCTAGCTACCTCTGCAGAATAATCGGCAAAAAGAAGCAGTTTCTGTCCCTTGTGTACTAAGGAATTTCTCTTGGAACGATATGCTTGTAGCAAAGCCGTTTCTTCCGCATAATCCAGGTAGCGAACTATGACAGCTCTCGGTGGGGGGGGGGGCGGGGGGGGGAGGGTGGCCATCTTTATTCGGAGGACGTGGCGGACCAATCCTGTGGGCTCTTTCTACTTTAAGATGATTCTCAAGACCTAAGAGTTTGGGAATGTCCTCTGAAGCAACATTATTTCATAGGCTTAGAGTTTTGCGGTGTGCTTCACTCAGACCCCATGAGTTTCTTTAGACGTTATTCTGCGATCTATTTCTAGATCTTCGACCTATTTCAGAATATTCGTCTCTTAAATAGTCTCTCCATAGAGCTCCACACATCCAACAAATCATCTTTAACTCCATTCGCTCTCTCCTCCAGATCTGCTAACTGAACTTTGTTTATCTACATCCGATTTGATAGTGGACAAAGCCGCCGTAACTGCATCCAACACTGAATTTGCAACTGCAACTTCTAGAGAGGCCATGATCTCCGGCGCAAATAGTTTCGCCACAGCAATTGCCATAGATTTGCAAGAAATTGCCAGCCCCGGTAACTGCTCTTCACAGTCCTCCATCTCCCCTGATGGTTTGGCAGTAATCTCTCTCTCATGTTTAGAAGCATATGGCTGGGAATGCATATGAAAGGCTGACTGAGTATTTGCTCTATTATCAGTCTGCTGTTCCAAACTGCATGTCGAGATTCCTTTCGGCACAGGCAGTAGCGTGTGCAAGCAGCGGGAGCTGTTTGTCGAGGGTACCCCAACAAGTATAGTCTTATCAGTAGTCCCATCAACATGAGATCCTCCTGAATCACCCCCTCCGCTCCTTCCTCACTCAGGGCTGTCTGCTGTGTGCTCTCTATAGCTGCGCCTGCCCTGCATGCTGCGATCTTACTGAATTTTATATTTTTGTTGTTGGAATCGTACTGTTCTGCTGGACCCCATGTTACAATGGATTACCTGCCTATCTGCCTCCTCCTCCTCCCTTGAGTCAGCCGCCCGGGATAGCTGTGGGGTCGGAGTATTGGAGAGAGCGCGTCCACTCCTCGTGGAGCGCTGCGGGTCGGGCGCCATCTTGCTTGCAGCCATGTGCGCTGATGGTTTTCCTAGGACTGTGCTTGAGCTCCCCGCTGCCTTAGAAACCTCCGCTACCGGTGCCGGAGACGGAGTATGCTTAGGACACCTACGGGTGCCACTGTCCGAGACGATATAGAGCGGGGAGCGCTGAACTTGGCGGGTTAGAGCATGAGCTCTCACTCCATGTGACCGTGCATGTGCGCGCTGTAAGCCAGAAGTCCTCCATTTTACCTTGTTTAATATAAGGCTAGCCTTTTGGGGTAAGCTTGGAATATATCAATATCACAATACATTTCAATACATTAATAACTATTCACTGTTTTCTCAGGATCCCATCCAAGGGAGAACAGTCATAATGACATGAAACCGCTGTAGTTCTTCAGTTTTCATAAGAGTTGGCACATGATTTCTGACCTTCCAGGTTCTTCCGTGGTTTGCTTTACTATTGATATAATGCTTATTTAGGTCTGCTCTACACTTCTAGCTCAGCATTGCTATGTAGCTATTCTGTGGCTCTCCTTTAATATACATCCACACGACAAAGGACAAAATGCTTTCGATTTTAATCCTAAAACGGGGCATTTTCCGACGACTATTGAACGTATAAAAAACCCAAGGATTTTTAAACCCTTTTGTTTTTGCCGCGTATTTCCATGGGATTTTCACACTTTTTTCGGATTCCTTTTTTAAAAGGGTTTATCATCTGGAACACGTTGGTTTTTGGGATGCAGATCCGCAGCAAAAAATGCGCACAAAGCTTTCTGGTCCTTTTTTTTTCCTTCCCCCTTTGACTGAAAATATAAATTTTCCCCCTTTTTTTCCCGAGTGAAAACATTGGAAGATTGAGAATGTTCTAATTTTTTTTTTTTTAAGACGACGGTTTTGAAATCCGACCTCGGATTTTCAATCGGTCTAGGGTTTTTACATTTTGGGTTTTGATTTTTTAAAATTTTAATCCATGGTTTTCCCAAGATTTTATTATACCCCGGGGGACTAATCTGAAAAAGGGGGCATCCTCTACTCTTGGGACAAAGTTTTTACTAAACAAAAAAAGGGATTTTTTTACTGTTGAGCAGTGAGACTGTAAACTCTCCCCCAAGGAAATTGTCATGGTGAATTCTATTCAGATTTAAAAAGGTTTGGATGCATTTTGGAGGTAAAATATAAAAATTATAGTGTTTTGGAATTTGGAGAAGGGTTGTTGTCCGGGTTTTTTCTATTGCCAGATTGGAGCCCGGGGAAGGTTTTTTTTTTCCCTAAAAGGGGGACAATTGGGGCTTCTACCTATTGGGGTTTTTTTTGCCTTCCCTCTGGATAAACATTTCCCAACAGGCTAAACTGGTGGACGTTTGTCTTTTTCACCTTACGAACTTGTAATATTAAGGAAATGAGTATGGGATGCCCTTTTTATGGCTCTTGGAAGATAGGGATGTAACAAAGACAATGCCATTTCCAAAATTGGGTGTCAAAAACCCCTTAGGTTTCCTTTACACATTTTTCATATTGATTTTTGGCAGAGAAAAATGCTTCTATAACTGCATACGTATTTGTTATTTCTTTTTCTCAAAATAATGCATATATGTACATACATTTATTTATTTTTTTCTTGTGTGATTTTTCCGCCACTCTTTTGTGATCTACTAAATTTTTGAAAATTTTGGAAAAATAATTAAAAAACAAAACAAATGAACAAAACACATTTACATATCTTTTTGCTGCATAAAATAGGAGATCTGTGGGGGTCAAAAACAAAAACCACACCCTGCCTTATCTAAAAACTCATACATGGGACCTACTGCATTTGGAAAAAACAGTCAATGCACAAAATAATGCACCCAAAGTGAAAAAGGGCAAAAAAAGAGCAATGTACAGTGCCTTGCGAAAGTATTCGGCCCCCTTGAACTTTTCCCTTTTGCCACGTTTTAGGGTTTAAACAAAATTATAAAATTTTAATTTTTGGGTGAAGAATCCACAAACAAGGGGGACCAACTGTGAATTTTAAAGAAATTTTTTGATTTTTTTAAACATTTTTAAAAATAAAAAAACGAAAAGTGGGGGGGCAATATTATTCGGGCCCCCTTTAACTTTTAGTGCAGCAAAAATCATTTCCAAAGTTCAGTGAGGATCCTGAATGTTTCAATGTTTCCAAATGACCGATGATGAAAATATAATCCACCTGTGTTAAACAAGTCCCCGTAGAAAAAGCACCTGCTCTGTGTAGCCTCAGGGTTCTGTTTAAAAGCGCAGGAGCATCAGAAAACCAAGGAATAACCAGGGAGGTTGTGATACTGTTTTTGGAGAGGTTTTAAAGCCCGGTTTGGGTACAAAAAGATTTCCCCAAAATTTAAAAATCCCAAGGAGCCGGGGCAAGCGATCATATTGAAATGGGGTTAAACCACTGCGAATAAAATCCGGCCCTCCCTCTAAACTTTCATCTCAAACAAAGAGAAGATGATAGGATGAGCCAAGAGGCCCCTGATCCTCTGGATGACTGCGAGTTACAGCTGAGGTGGGAGGTCTGTCCATGGGGCAACAATCAGTCGTACACTGCACAAATATGGCCTTTATGGAAGAGTGGCAAGAAGAAAGCCATTTTCTCAAAAATATCCATAAAAAGTCTTGTTTAAAGTTTGCCACAAGCCACCTGCGAGACACCAAATATGTGGAAGAAGGTGCTCTGGTCAGATGAAACCAAAATCAAACTTTTTGGCCACAATGCAAAACGATATGTTTTTGCGCAAAAGCAACACAGCTCATCCCCCTGAACACACCATCCCCACCGTCAAACATGGTGGTGGCAGCATCATGGTTTGGGCCTGCTTTTCTTCACAGGGACAGGCAAGATGGTTCACGAACAAACCATACTTGAGGCATATATTTCAATGTGCAATATATTGTTTACTTGTGCGTATAGACGTATACTGTATAACTTTTAGACAATACAGTCTCTAATCGTATATACAATGGGACTAATGGGCAATACTTAGCTGATTCAGCTTAAAGATAAATCATAGCAAATCCAGCCAGGAGCTGACAGAAGCACGTCCACACTCCACGCTACCCAGCGAGCAACGTTTCGGAACACACAGTTTCCTTCATCAGGCATGCCTAGTGTGGTGTGCGGCCCTGATTTATGCGGATAATCATGAATACAGGTGAGTATTAACCCTAACAAGGCTAAACAGGTTAAAAACAATGGATGGCATAGAACAGTGTTTATATCGCTAACATGCAATACTATAGTGTACATTTATTGTGTGTAAAATTGTAAATACAAACATTCTTATTTCATAAGAAGCATCGAAGATTAAACATTTCATTGAGACCTTTGGGAATCAGGGTTTCCATTTTATGGATCCAATATGCTTCGCGTTGGAGTAGTTTAATTTTTTTGTTATTCACGTCATTTATGATTACTTCTTCAAGGACGCACCATCTCAGGTCACTAACTGTGTGTTTTAACTCAAAAAAATGTTTGGCTAGTGTATTCTCGCCATACTTTTTATCTATTCCTTCATTTTTATACTCTTTTTTTTTTTTTTTTTTTGTTTTGTGTTGTTTTTTTTCATAGTTACGAATGGCTGATTTGTGCTCATTTATTCTGATTTTAATTGGACGGCTGGTCTGACCTATATAACTTTTGCCACAAGGGCATTTTATGTAGTATATAACATTGTTGGTATTACAGCTAAAGTGTAAATTTATTGGAATTTTATTTCCTGTCATGGGATGAGATATGGACGATCCCTTTATAATAGCTGAACAATTACCACAGGTCATGCATGGAAATGTACCATGTTTAGGTGTTCTGAGTCTATCTTGTCGACTTATTTTAAAGGGTCTGATGTCTGAACGTTTTAGATTGTCACCAATAGATTTAGATTTCTTAAAGATATATCTAGGTTTGTCTTTAAACAAGTATCCCAGAGTGGAATCAGATTGTAAGATATGCCAGTGTTTGTTTATGGCTCGTCGAATTAAGTTAGAGTGTTTGTCATATTTAGTGATAAATGTGAACCTTGATTGTTCCTTACTTATATTTTGTTTTTGCATAAGGTCACGTCTATCCATAGCCTTCACTTGAAGTCCCAATGTAAGAAGTTCCTGATAATCATATCCTCGTTCATTGAATTTTTTTATGAGTCTATGCATTTCTAACTCATATTTAGTATCATCGGAACAAATTCTACGCGCTCTGATAAATTGCCCCTTGGGTATACCAAGGAACAATGAAAGAGCATGATAGCTTTGTCTGTGTAGAAGATTATTGCGCTCCATTGGTTTAGAATATAATGTTGTATCAAATTTGCCAGTTGTATGATTTTTTGTAATCTTAACATCAAGATATTCTATAGTGTCTAAACTTTTATTCAAGGTAAATGTAATCAATTGGTGATGTGTGTTAAGATATGATATGAACTCTTCCGGGGACGGGGCGCTAGATGACGGCCACATTATAACAGAGCTCCGCTGCGTTCCCGAGTAAATCCTACTACATCGGAGATTTCATCAGCTATCCACCGGAGATACTCATCCTACAAAAAAGCACAAACCGGGGCGCACTGAAGGAGCCCTCTCTTTCCTTCACCGGTAGTCTGGAGGCCAAGCAGCGCCTCATCGGGCCCCCACAGCAAAAGACCCGAGACCGCCGACAAAGGCCCGCGGCCCACAGCCTCACGCTGGGACTGAGACCGGGCCAGGAGCGAATCTCCGCCCTATCTCCCCACAGAGACGTGCCGCTTAACTTTGAGCCGCGGCGGGACCTGGAAACACGGGGGTCCAGTGTGACAGACTCCTGAGACACCGGAGACAAAGACCGCCAGAGTGAGGACAACGAGGAGGCGCCTTCACATCCCGCGTCTCTCGTGTGACTGCCTCCCGGATCGCCGGAACCGACGGCCACCCACGGACGAAGAGCTGGGAGGCACCGCAGTGCCCTGCATCTCCCGGCGCACGAATTCTGCCGCTCAGAACAGAACCCGTTGAGGGATTGACCAAGGCGACTGGGATTCATCACCTGGCAGCGGAGAAGACGTGCAGAGGAGACCCGTAGCATCACATCTGCCTCGGCTGCACCTCGGAGTCCCGGGAGCCTCAATTACGGTGTACCACCTCAGCACATTGGAGGTGAGATCATTCCGGGGGTGGGCAATACCGACTGTTCCTGACACAGAGCTCCGACAACGGTGGGGGACCCATTAACTTTCTACATACATCTGGCGGGAACGTCCGCCATTTTCCCCAACGACCGCGGTCGTTGCTACCTAAAGGCGGAAAAGGCGGCCATCTTACCTCCTTCCCTTGAGAAAAACCCTCTGGCCTGAGCTGCGCATCGCAAACTCCACAACTCTTCTATTCCCTCAGGTGCCACGTTTAATACCTAAACATACTCGCCTAGGGGAGCACACTGCCAAATGTAAGGCACTAAAGCCTATTAAGTGACTCTCAGACTCACATCAAGGAGACATCTTAAATTGTACCACGCTCTGCTCTATCAATTAACTGCTCTGACAACAGGGCTTCTGCTCTCTAGTCATAGTGAGTTAATTATTCAAAACCACCAGACTGTGGACTTACAATCACCTTTATTTCTTTCAACACAAGCTTAATTGGTTTCACTACCATCAAGAGCCCGCCAGATAATAACTCATCTGAGTTGAATTAGTACTGCCACTTGCGGTTATCGTGATCCTCCCCCTACATATTCTCACCCATAGCTACTAGGGTCGCAACTAGAATCCACAGGCTGGTAGGGGAGGGAGGGGGGGGGCTGGGTGCCACACTTCCACGGATTGTCATTTCTTGCAGCAAACCTTAGACAAGTGGAAATCTCAGCTAAAGTGCTCTGCTGACATCTAGTGGACATTCACATCACTACAGAATCTCTCTTGTTATATTACTGCTCCAAAGAGCCTGTCAGCGTATAGCCATATACTAACACAGAACAGTCGACCGCAATTCGCACACTGTGCTACCACGGAACTTACAACACAGAAAACTCTTTAATTTGAGTAAACCGCAACCCGCGAATATTCCTGTCAAAACGTGCCATCAAGCAATTTCTACCAAGAATGGCGCATTACTACTAATGATCCTTCCCAGCTAACGCTGAGGCAGTAGCTCCTATAAAAACTGCAATGTGATTTCTGACCCTCCTAAAGGTCATCCATCCACGATCCACAACCAATCTCTTCTTACCCTATCTCGGTGGCTATGAGAAAATTTCTTACCTCCAATACCCCCACTGACCAGAAAAGGCGGCAACCACCACATACTCCCTCTTCTCAACATCAACCGACTTTCAATATCAATCTGCGCTCCAAAAACAAGGGACTTTCGACCCAACAGAAGAGGGCACCCGTTTCTCCACAGACGTCTGTCATGGCGACTCAACCGGAGGAGGCCACACCAACAGATCAATGGCCGTCGCCCTCTAGCCCAGCAGGACCGTCCACCCTGGACCACCAGCAAGCGGCTTCTATAGCGCAGGCAGTCTCCAATCTCATAATGCCTGACAAAAGACTGGACCTATTCCAAACCTCTGTAAACTCTGCATTAGCTCAAATAACTAACAATGCTCAAAGAATCAACGAACTCGAGACAAGGACTGCAGCTTGTGAATCTGACCAACTACAGCTCCAACAAGATACAACACACCATGAACACCAACTGCGTTCCTTGCAAGAGAAAATAAATGAATTAGAAAATAGGAGCCGTAGAAGCAACCTCCGTTTCATTGAATATCTGAAGTCTTCAAAGGGGAAAACTGTTAGCAATTCGTTTCTCAAGATATTCCAACAGCCCTGGGTCTCACACTGTCTCATGTTCTACCAATTAACCGAAAGAGTCCACCGTCTGGGAGCCACACCCACGGGCAATAACCCACGCCTTCCGCCAAACCATCGCCAAGTTCTTACATTTTGTGGTGAAGGAGCAAATCTTACGGGCATACCATCAAAAGCAATCACTTGAGGTCAGGGGACACAAGATCCTCATATTTCAAGACTTCTCCGCAACGGTCACAGCAAAAAGGAGATTGTTTTCACTGATCTGCAAACACCACTGGAGAACCAAATTAGGTTTCAATTGGGCGTCCCCGGGCCCCAATTTTAAAGGGACGGTGGAGGGCCCCGAAAAACGTATTTCACTGATCCGGCCCCAGGGGGAAAGGGAAACGGCTTTTTTTTTCCGGGTTTCAAAAGCACGGGAAAAGGGAAAGGGACTTGGATCGGGCCCTATTAAAGGTTTGACGGGAAAATTCGGGCTAAAAAAAAATGCACCTAAAATTTTGAAACTATTTTTCAGCGTTACATTGTTCAAAAAGGTTTAGTTTTAAAAAATTAACCTTTTTTTTCGGTTAAAAGAATTGGGAACAAATGTTTTTGGGTATTTTTCACTCCCCTCCCTTTTTTTTTCCAGTATGCCCTCCCCCCCCCCTTGGGTTTTGGGGACGTGTGGTCCGCCTCACCTCCCACCACCCCCAAAAAGGCCTGCTCGCTGGGAAAAGGCTGCCGGTCCTTGGGGGGGAAAACCCACCCCCTGCAGAAGAACACCGAAAGGGGGAAAGGGAGGGATGTTTTCACACACACAAACACCCCAAAAGGGCCGCACGATTTACCACTCTAGTTCCCAATACATTTTAGTCCGGGGGAATTTGTCAAACAGGGCCCCAAAACGACCCAAAAAAACTTAAAAGAGTGTCCACACATTTTGAAAAGACTCCCCCCAGACATCACTTTTTTTTTCCCGGGAGACCCATTGGGGGGGAGGAGGGGGGGGGAACCCCTTGCGACCCCCTTTGGATAGCAAAATTTGCATCACAGCAAAAACACCACCAAAAGGAGAGGGGGTTTCCCATTATCTTCAACCCCTTTCCCCAAAATTTCCCAAAAATACTTGGGGAAAAAGTTTTTTTGCCCCTTTGGGGCGGTTTTGTATTTGGGGTTTTGAAAAACTCTTGGGGGGGTTTTTACCCTTTTTAAATAATAGGGAAAAAATCGCCAAAAAACACGGGATTCTTAAAATAAATTTCCTTAAATTTCAAATAAATAGGGACTTTTCCCAAAATCCATCATGGGAGGAGATTTCAATGCCTGTTTTTCCCCCCGGGGCCCGGGGACAGGTCGTGGGGTCCCTCCACAGCGCCCGAACAAAAAAAATTTTCCTCTATTTTTATGAAACACCTGAATATGTTTGACCCTTGGAGGTTTCAACACCCCTTAAGGAGGTTTTATTTTCCTTTAATCGGCCCAAACGTACCAGTACCATAAAAAAAATTCCTCCTTTTCTTACTCACGATTTTCCCCCAAAGCAAAAACCGGAAAACAAGGAAAAATTTTTATTTTGACCAACGACCTTTCAAACCGGGGCCCCCTTTGCATTGCATCCCCAGATCTATCATTAGAACATGGAGATTTCCTTTTTTCCTACTCAGTTTTGACACTTCCGCAAACCCTTAAATAACCAGGGGCCCAATTTTCTAAAACGCCCACAGCATGTCCCAATTTTAGCACACCCTTGCTTTTGGAAAACCCCCGGAAAAGGGTTTTTAAGGAACATAATTGCCTATTTCCCCCCCCCCCCCCCCCCCCTTTTGCAGCGAAAACGCCACAAACTAACATACACCACATTTCCCCACCCGGGAAATAAATGGTCCTCCCCCAACAATTTTTGGGGCCTCCCAAATGAGGCACCCCGGGGCCAGATTTACTTGGGGGGCCTAAGGGCCCCTTGGAGGGCCCAAAAACCCTACTCATCCCCAAAGGGCAATCAAACTCACGAGGAACCATTTCCCTTTAGAGGGGGGGAATGGGAAGGGTGGGGGAAAAACTATTGGGCCGCTTGCCCTAAACCTCATACCCCCAAAAAAAATTTTATTAAGTTTTGACCCCCAAACCACGGGCCCAAAAATTTTTTGACAAATAACAGAACAAAACGGGAACCTTTGCCCACTTCTAGGGGAGGAATTGTACAAGAAAGCCCCCATAAAAATTCCCCCCAAACATGGGATCCCCTTGGGCGGATAAAAACCCCCCGGGCTATCCTTAAAACCAACAAAGAAAAAAATTGGCACACCCAAATTTCCCCCCCAAGGGGGAAAAAAAGGGTTTAATCCCCAATTCATAAAAATTTTTAAAAAATCTTTTGGGGTCCGGAGGGATTCCCGGGGAAATTACAAACTTCTTAAAAACTGATATAGTCCCACCTTTAAAAGCCTTTTAAGCTAAAAAACCAAGGGAATATTCGCTGTCACAAAACTTTCAGGAGGCCCGGAAAAATAGTCGCCCAAACCGGGGGGATCCGGGGATTACTCTTCCCGCCCCACCCGGGGGGGTTTTTAAAAGGCCAAAAATTTTTAGTTAACCGGGCCGGATTAAGGGGTTATAAATTTAAAACAACCCCCAATTATTTTGGGGTTCAGAGGTCGCCCACTCCACAAAGGGGGTTTTTAGGACCCCCGTTAGGGGGCCTCGGTTCACACCCCTTTAAATAAACACCCCACCAAAAACCCTTCTCAGTTTAAAGACCTGGGGAAAGCATTTAAATTGGGTTTTCCTGGAAAATTCCCCTAAACACTTCCTTAAGGCCCCCAAATTTTTGGGGACACACCTTTCTATATTTTTTTACAGTTCCCCCAAATCCCAAAAACCACCAATTCTTAACATAAATACCCTTTTAACTAAAATTTTGGCCAAATTCCTCCGTGGGGGTGCAAGGCAGGGATGCCCCCTCTCCCCCTTGCTTTTCAAATTTTCCCTCTAAAACCTTTCTTGAGTTCCCTTCCCAGGGGGGGAAATTTGGGTTCCGGGGCCGGCTTGGGCGCAGGGAAAATTTAAGTTTCTGGGCCTTTGGATGATCTATTTATTATTCATTTTTTGGCCACAATCGTCTACAAACTCGGTTGGGGGGAAATGTTTTTGGGAGGTTTTGTTGGGTTTTTGAAAAACCCTTGTTTTTTGGAGGTTTCTATTATTGGGGGGCCCCGGGTCCCAAAAATTTTGAAAATAAAATTAAAGGGGGCAACCAATTTTCAAAATTTGGGTTTTAAAATAGGTGGCCCAATTTTTTTTAAGGGGAATCCTAAAAACTTTTTTAATTTTAAGGGGGACCCAAAAGCGGGTTTGGGGTTTTTGGGTCTTTTTTGGGAAGGGCCCAATTTCTAAATTTTTTTTCCCAAAATTTTTTTTTCGAACCCCTCCCCCTGTCCTCTTGGGAGGGGATGAGGGGCTTATAAAAGGTTGTTTCAGAAACAAATTTGGGGAAGGGGTTTTTGAGAAAGGTTTAAATTAAGAAATAAAACCCAAATTAATTAAATATTAAATTTTGGGTTTTTTTAACTTATGGGGTTTTAACCTAGGCATCTTTTAAGGCCCTTGGTTTTAAAAGGGGAAAAACGAAATTTCCCCTTTTTCACCGAAGCGGCTTTTGCCCAGACTTTCCCTCCGACCCCCTTTCCTTGAATCTCCCTTTCCCATTTTCCCTTTCCAAGGGAAATGTGAGACTCCCCCCCCTGCTTTTAAAAGCCCGGGGAAAACAGGCCCGACTAGCGCGGGCAAATTTTCCGGGACAAAAAACGTTTCTCTGGGTTTACCTTTTTGGGTAACCCCCCCCTTCCCAACCGGGCAAAATCCCCCCCCAAATTTTTGGGGCCCGTGGTATTCTAGGGGGCCCCCCCCCCCAAAAAACATTGGGCGACCTAGGGGGGTTAAAAAAAGGGGGAAAACCCCCGTTTTCTTTTTAACCAAGCCTGAAACAAAAATTCAGCTTTGTGGGTAAACCAATTTTCTTTCCCCAAATTTTCACTGCTAGGGGTGATTGGGGGGTTTTAGGTAATCTCGTTTGGGAAAAGATACCGTCTTGGCGGGGGAGGGGAACCCGGGTTTGGCACGGGGGAACCAAAAGGCCAAATTTTCACAAAGCTTTTATGGCTTCCTTAAAAACACCACTCTCTTTCGAGCCCGGGGGGGGCCAAACCGGGGTCGGGGGGACGGAAAAACCCCCCCCAATCCCCTTGTAGATGAAAAGGGCTGAAAGGCCCAATGTAAAAGAAACCAAACACATTTTTTAGGTCTCCTTTTTCGGAGATGGCTCTAAAGATTCTACCCCGGGGATATTAAATTTTCCCATTGAAAATTATTTTATGGGGAGGCGGGGCCCGTCGCCGCCCCTGTTTCCAGGTGCGGGGAGAGGGCGGAAAAACCCTTTTCCCAAATGCTTCGGGTTTCCTTCCCAAATTACCCAAAAACCTTCGGGAATCGATCCCCCAAATTCATGACCACGAAATACTAACTTCCAACTTCCCTCCCCCCCCGGGGAGGGGGCCCTTTTGGGAAATATTACGTGACAGGGGCGAGAACCCCACGTCAAACCAAGAAATTTAATCTTCTACTATCGGCAGGGGGCACAGAAAAGTCCTCCAAATGGATAGGACCCACTACTCCCTCATTACGCATCTTTCTAAAAAAATTTACAACCTTTTGGGGAGGGGGATTTGGGGGAAAGCCCCCCCCCGGGAAGGAAAAAACAAGGGGGAGAATTTTTTCCCTTAAACAGGGCCCCCCAAAATTGACATACCCCAAAAATCATGTACAAACCAGCATTAATGGGTTTTTTTGGATCTACTACTTGGTCCCTTTAAAACAGGCAGATGGTGGGGCCCCAGGGAAAACCATTTATGAACCTTCACTTTCCCAAACATCCACTATGAACTTGAAACCCCCCCGCCAGGGGGGTTGGGGGAAAAACAGTTCCTACCCCCCCTTTTTGTTTTTCTCCCCCTCCCTACCCCACTTTTGGGACTTCTTTTTTTAAAATGTTTTTTTAAAATTATTGTTGGCAAAAAAACCTCACCCTCTCGACTCCAGCCATACAAGTTCATAGCTCGGGGTTGGCCCCGGGGCTCTTTGTTCAATGTCCTCGGACTTTTTTGGGATTGGGACGACCCCCCCCAAATTAAACCCCTCCTTGAACTTGCTTGGGTTTAATAAAATAGGATCCTTCCCCTCACCCCCTGGAAAGGCGCTTTTAAAAGTTAAAATTTTGGACTTGCTTTTTTTTTTAAATTGTATGGAAAAGGGAGGGTTTCTTGGGGGGTTTGGGTTTTTGGGGGACCCGGTTACCAAAGGAATAATCTCTTTCCCAAAAAAAAAAAATTTTAACCCCCCCCCCCTCCTTCCTACTTTTCCCCCCTTGAGGGTTATTTGGGTTTAGAAAATTTAAACTGTTAATATAAAAACATTTTTGGAAAAAAAAAAAAATATATGAATCATCAGTTTTGTTTCCGTACCCCTTTTCCACAGGAGGGAAAAACATCGTCGACATAAACTCCCCCCCCCAAAAAAAAAAAAAAAAGGGGAGAAATGGGATGTATGGGGCGTTAAAAATGTACGTATAAGGGCTTCAAAAGAATTCATGAAGATATTCGGGTATACTTGGGGGGAGCGGAGATCCCCTGAGATCCCCCGCAGCTGCAAGTAAAAGGGATCCCCCAAAACCCGAAGAAATTCTTCAGCAACCAAAAAACCAAAAAGAGTCATAAGGAACCCAAATTGTGAATTTTTAAAGTTTCTTTAAGTGATAAAGCCCCTTTCCCTTTTTAGAAATATTTGCATTTTTTACAAGTTAGGGGTTTGTAAACAAGGAAATTTTGTTTAAACCCGCAGAAAATTTTGACTTCAGTAAACATTAAAATTTTTTCAATGTGGGCTTAAAAAAATTTTGTATTGGTTTAAATAACAAGAAGTGTTTGTTTCACAATTTTTGCCAAAAAAAGTAAACTTTGGTTTTTTAGGTTTTGAGGTTTTTAAAAAAGTGAACCCATCCCTGATAATAAAGGGGGCCATAAGGGGGGGGGGAAATTCCTTTTTTGAAACTTTGGGGGCCCAAAAGTTACAGGTTTTTACGTGGATTATCAAACAGTTTTAATGCCTCCCCTTTGTTTTCGAAAACAAAAAGGGCCCTTCAATAAAGCCTCCTGGGAAATAAATTTTCCAATCTCCCGTTTTGACCCTTTCCCCTGTTGGATAAATTTTTTAAAATTTTTTAAAACCTGGGGGGTCTGAAATTGTTCATGGGTTTCCCCTTTATAAAACTTTTTTGTCTACAATAACTGTGCTCCCCCTTTTTTCGGCCTTTTTTTTATTAGGGCCCTATTGTTTTTTTTAGTTCCCTTTTTTGGAAAAATTTGGGGGGGGAAGGTTATTTTTAGACAAAAAGGTTTCATGCACCTTTTTTTTTTGGGCCAGGGTTTTTAACCTTTTGGTTAAAAACTTTAAGAAAAGGGGAATTTTTTGGATAAATTTTGGGGGGTTTTAAACATAAATTTTTTTTAAAAATACGGACATTCCGATTTTCAAAAGACAAAAAAAGGGGGGGAATTTTTGGCTTTTATTTCCCTTTGCAAAATGCATTTAAACCCTTTTTGCCCACATAAATTTTTTTAAAAAAAAAAAAAATTTAAATTAAAAAAATATCAATATGTTTTAACCCGGGGAAAAAAATGTAACCCTTTTAAAAAAGAAAAGTTCCTTTTGTGTCTCCGTTAATTGATGTAGGAAATTTTTCACCGCAATGGGGTTCATTTATTTTTTCTTTTGTGCATTGCGGCAGAACGGCCCCATTTTTCCCTCTTTTTTGTAAAAGGGATCGCTGGGTTTTAGGTTCTTCTTGAGAAAAATTTCACTGTCCCAAAAAATCTTTGGTGTTTTTTGATCTCTTTTGTTGTTGTGACGGTGCTTGCGGTTTCTTCCAGAGGACACACTAGATGTTTCTGAGCTTACTTCCGACTTCTGTGTTACATTACGAGATTGTCGATTATAGTTGCGGGTTTCAGCCCAGGTGTAAACTTTGTTGTAAAGGTAATCTTTAGTGTGCCGCTCAAACTTCTTCAGTTTGGATTCCAATACCTGGAGACGTAAGTTTTCAATTTTAGCATTTAGTTCCTGTTGTAGATTCTTATACTGGTCATGATCTACTGTCTGTTTGTATTCTTCCTCACATGCTTTGATTTCAGTTTGTATGTTGTTCATTGTGAGCTGAAGGTGTTGCACAGTTAGTAACATTAAGTCCAGCGAGTAACAATTGGAAATAGCATACCACTTCTCTCTATACGCCAGATCCTCTTTCATCAACATTGGTTGGAGTGGGCTTCGCAGGCCTCTTGGTATGCGCTGTACCTTTATATACTCCGCCATCGTTGACGCATGTAGAGATAGTGTAGTCTCTTTTTTTCTTTAATTGTTCCAATTTACGTGCATAGTTGGTTACCGCATTCTCTTTGTTCAAATTGAGCGCTAATCCAGCGTTTTCTACTTGCTTTAGTATTGCATTACGTTCCGCTTCAGAAAATGCAAAGGTGTCAGCTTTATTCGTAGTTAGGTTGGATATTTCTTCGAATGACATTATGGCTGGATACAGTGGCAATAAGGAGTGAGTTATACTTCAAAATCACAATAGTCTGCCACATTAAAACTTGTAACAAATCTTTTTAAATATACAGGCAAGATGGTTAAAATTGATGGGAAAAGGGATGGAGCCAAATACAGGACCATTTTGGAAGAAAACCTGTTGGAGTCTGCAAAAGACCTGAGACTGGGACGGAGATTTATCTTCCAAAAAGACAATTATCCCAAACTTTAAAGCAAAATTACAAGGGAATGGTTCACAAAAAAAAAAGTATAGGTGTTAGAATGGATAAGTCAAAGTCCAGACCAGAATCCAATTGATAATCTGGGGAAAGAGCTGAAAACTGCTGTTCACAAACGCTCTCCATCCAACCTCACTGGTCCCAGCTGTTTTCCAAGGAAGAATGGGCAAGAATTTCAGTCTCTCAATGTGCAAAACTGATAGAGACATTCCCCAAGCGACTTGCAGCTGTAATTGCAGCAAAAGGTGGCGCTACAAAGTATTAACTTAAGGGTTCCGAATAATTTTGCACGCCCCACTTTTCAGTTTTTTATTTTTTACAAAAGTTTAAAATATCCAATAAATTTGGTTCCACTTCACAATTGTCCACAAAGCAAAAAGATATTTCCAGCAACGATCCAGGGTAATTAGAGTAAAACTTGTTCGAAACTTTATTTCATATAAATTAAAAAAATATTTTCCATGGTGAAAATAACAAGACGATAACACGCTTCGAACAAGTTTTACTCTAATTACCCTGAATCGTTGCTGGAAATATCTTTTTGCTTTGTGGACGATTGCTAGAGGCGGCTTTACCTCTCCGTGCACTCCAGTGGGACAATTATATCCAAAGTGAGCTGACCATTCAAAATCTTTTTGAAATACTTCACAATTGTGTCCCACTTGTTGTTGATTCTTCACAAAAAAATTTAAATTTGATATCTTTATGTTTGAAGCCTGAAATGTGGCAAAAGGTTGAAAAGTTCAAGGAGGCCGAATTCTTTCGCAAGGAACTGTATGTAGTGCATTTTATATTTCCTTACAGACTTCCAATTAAATCTTGTCACTGCAGTATTTCCACAAAAAAAGCATTTATTACATAACGCATCCGATCACATCTCTCCCGGTCCTAATGAGTATCCTAAAAGAATTTGGTCAACTTAGCAACTTTAAAGTCAACTTCTCTAAAAGCATTGCATTAAACATCAATCTGGTAGATCAGGATGTAAACCTCTTAACACATAACTTCTCTTTCAAGTAGACCTCAAATTCATTCACCTACCTAGGAATACATATTCCAACAAATCAACACCTTACATATGATCTCAACTATTTGCCCTTGTCAACCTCTATAAAATCTGATCTTAACAGATGGGATAAAAAAGATTTTTCCTTGGTGGGCAGTTAATATTATAAAGATGAATATCCTACCACGTCTCCTATATCTTTTTCAGACGATCCCAATTAGACTCCCTAAAACATTCTTTCAGAACATCAATAAATGTTTTGCACAATTTATTTGGTCTGGGAAAAAAAAAAGGGTAAGTAAAAATATTTTGATCCGATCAAAAGATAAAGGTGGATTGGCTATGCCAGATGTTGAGTCTTATTATATAGCGGCAGCCACCACAAGAGTATTGGACTGGTTCCATCATAAGGCAACTAAACGCTGGGTCCAGATGGAGGAATCGATGAGCGGTATTGCTTTATTGGCTCTGCCATGGATATCACATAATTGTAAAAATAGGATTAGAAATCAGGATATTCCTCTTATTTCTAAACTTATATTATCTATTTTTAAACACATTTTTATTGCTTTTTATATATAAAAGAATTACACAAACAGAAGTAAAAAATAACATTCACATGCCCGCACGGAGTTACAGAAAGAAAGACATGTATAGCTTCAAAATAAAGTAAATTTCAACCTTACAAAGTCATGTCATTCATTGTCATTTGTACTATATATGGTCCAGAATGTGGAATCAAGAACATTAACTAGAGTCTATGGCAGGTTCCTGAGAAAGGTGACCACGGACTCCTGTGTAATGACAGGGACCCTCTATACCACATAAAGTTCCCACAGTAATACGGATTCAAAGAAAATCACCTCAGAACTACAATACAACACAATTTTGAAAGGAAAAAAAAAAAAACTGAGAAAACCACTAAAACATTTTAAAGTTGAACACTTTGGTCACCAAGAGCCATCACATTGCCATACATTATCTATTATTAAGGCATACTGGACAAAATTTAAGATGTGACTTCCAGATGGCCCCCTATTCCCGATAAAAGGGAATCCAAACCTCTCAATATCGATCCCCACCCTACTATATAGAGAGGACTCAAACTCTAAAACCCTTACACTTTATGATTTTCTTGACACTTCCTCCTTCAAAACTTATGAATACTGATAACCCCTGAGAAAAGATCACCTAAGACGTGGATACAATACATGCAGATCAGACACTTTTACATGGTCAATAAATATAAACTTGATCTGCATAGAGATCTGACGGAATTTGAGTCCCTCTGTGCACTTGAGAAACCTCCATCTCATCTCATATCTCAAATCTACAATATCATAATTAGCTTAACTCTATCTGCACCAACATATCAAAACAGTTGGGAAAAAGAGCTCCAATGCTCCTTTACAGAAGAGGATTGGGGGAAAGCATGCATTCTAACTCATAAGGCGTCAATCTCATGTAAGATACAAGAATTACATTTTAAAGTATTGTCTAGATGGTACAGAGTGCCAACCCTCTTAAACAAACTGTATCCTACAGTCCCTCCAAGTTGTTGGAGATGCGGGAAAGCCCCAGGGTCTATGACACATATATGGTGGGAATGTGCAGAAATCCAACCTTTTTGGTCCAAGGTGATCGAAATCATAAAACTGATCACGGGAACATCACTAAAGAATGAGCCTTCAGTACTTCTTCTGTGTATGCTATCGTACAGCATCTACACCCTAAGGGTAAGCTTGTTGATTTTCCTCTTGGTGGCAGCAAAAGTCTGTTTCCTAGACTATGGAGATTAACCGTAGTCCCTTTGATCACATCTTGGTTCAAAGAAATCTTTTATTTACAAAGAATGGGAGAACTAAGAGCAGATAGCAGTTATTTACTTGATAACATATTACAACATGGATAGAGTGGATATACTTTTCCAATTCATCTGAGTGTCTTAGTTTTACATGAGCGCGAGCTATCTTAGTTGCTGGGACCCTCTCTATTAAACTTGGCCACTGGAATAGCTTCTTGAACCTGGGAGCCTGTTGCGAGCCAAATACAGACACAACACTTCGTTTTGTTTTGCCTTCTTTCTTTTTTTTTTTTGTTGTTCTCTTTTTCTTTTCTCAATGTAGCATAATTTGCAGTTTTGCTCCTGAAGTTAATAATCTTAATTCTTCTTCAAATATTGAATCACTTCAGCACGGCAATAAAACCAACAAGATATTTTAGCAATATAATTTTGTTTGAGGAGCATTACATAGAACTACTATGTTAGTAAATACTATTTGAAAATGGTAATCGGATTGTTATGTTTTATTTACTAGAAATGTAAAGTATTATCACGATAGTAATTGTATTGCTATATTTTGTATTGACTTTTGAATTTGCTAATAAACTTTTTTTGAAGTAAAAAAAAAAAAAAAAAAGCATTGATATTTTGCTGTTAATAATGCAATGTGTGAAATCACTTTTTAACTCTGCTTCTGATTGAGCCAAGTACCTTTATCAAGGGCATAACTATCAAGGCAGCACACGTAGCGGCCGCTACGTGGCCTCGGACCGGGCCCCATAGCAGCTGCTAGTGCCTCTGCCACCCCGTTGCATCCTGCTTCTGAACGCCCGGGCCCTCTGTTCGCTCTGCTAATCTACCTGATAAGCTTAAAGGGTTGTCTCGCAACAAGGATTACTTTTTATGTTAAAGATCTTGCAAAAATAAGTCACTTTTAAATATATGTCCATTAACCATATCCTACCTATTCTGAGATATCCCCTCTTGTATGGGCTGCATCAGCTCCTCAGGTCACTATGGCTACAGACCTGTTTCATCTCTCAATGATAGGCTGCCAGCACTGGTTGCTATAGCTACAGACCTGGCTTCTACTGCAGCCTAGTAGAAGCTAGTAAACATGCCCCTGAATTCAAAATGAAACCAAGAAAACAGGACTGAGGTAAGATGAATCAATGTAGTGAGACAACCCCTTTAAGGCCTCAAGCCTACTGAGTGCCAGCCCACAGTGCTGACGTGGTTGGCGCAATGACGTCATATCACCACGCCGCCCGCGCTTAACACAGAGACTGGCTGGGAGGTCATGGCATCTATGGAACGAGAGAGACAGGTGAGTAAGTTCTTTCTTATTTTTACACTAGTGGAGCCTAAACCCTGCCTGCCTACCTATATAGGGCCCTATACCCTATCTAAATCCTGCCTACCTATATGGGGACTTATAGCCTACCTAAGCCCTGTCTAAATATATGGGCCCCTATAGCCTAACTAAACCCAGCCTGCCTACTTAAAGCCTTCCTTTTAGGGCC